>MNPL01006021.1:0-21463 GCA_002081605.1 Tropilaelaps mercedesae
TATATATATCTTATATATATATATCTTATATATATATATCTTATATATATATATATATATATATCTTATATATATATAGGTGTACCTTCAGCTTGCCGTCACGGGCTTCCATTTTTGTAACGACAATGGCATCGCCGGTATCAAAAAACCGTTTTCCCGTATCGTACGATATTACGCCATTTTTTCTTCCAGTGCATCTGTAATAACATTATAAAATATAGTGTAACGAAAATACAAGTGTCAGAAAAAAAACACGGATTTTTAAAGATAAAACTATGAAATAATAGATGGAAATCCTATAGGTGATGCAGTTTCTGACATTTACTGCCAAAGATTCTCGCTATTGCTTAAAGCCTGTTTTCTTGTATGTGTATGTTTGTATAGTGCTTATAAACTATCAATGACAACGCAACAATTTTGAATCGTCTGCAATTTTATCGATTTCTTAAAAAGCTTTTGAATATAAAAAGTTTTGAAAATCATAATAACATTAGTTTAATTGTTGAATAAACCTAAGGATTTTGCATTAATTTAAGCTTTGGTGTACTGTTTTTTTGATGGGCATAGTATCACTAACGAGACATAATTTTATCTCTATTTTGTAAAAGTTGTCAGTTCTTATTACCACGTTTTGTTTAATATTTTTATGCGAATAGTATGTGGAACACATTTCTAAAGAGTTCAATTTGTAAATGCTGTCAAGAGAATATCTGACACAATAGAAGTGTTGCGGTGCCAGTAATATAGTCCTAGTGGTTAGGGTCGCTAGAAATTTTATATGCTCACGTATTTATCCTAACTTAACCATTGCTGATGTTGTGCTATGGGTTTCCAAATGGCACATTACTCCCTGTCCATTCGTCTATAATCCTGTTTGCTGTTGCTTTATTATTTACGTAAGTAATGACCTCAGCTTTGTCGATCTTGCACTAAACATGCATTGTTCACGCAATTAGCATCATTAAGGCGGTCAACGGAAACATTTTTTTCGAGAGTTGAGAGAGAGAGAGTTGAGAGTCGAGAGTTTTGAAACTGATCAAGGATTCTCAATAAGCAATCGATCAGCAATAACGGTGAACATTGCCAGATATGCTTTTATTTCGGGCGGTTTCGGCAATACCTGATGTGCATGCACACTAATGCGTCAGCGTCATGTCAGCGTTACTGTGAGACTTACAAATCTTAATTCCGTGTTCCCCTCCAACACACCGAAAGGTTCTGAAAGCTCATTGTATTACTTAGAAGATCCATTCAAAGGTAATGCATGTGCTCCTAAGTCAGCTGCAGGGAGCGTCGGGGACAACAAGACTGAACGCTTCACAGGGGCTGCCTCGTTCCACCAACCTCTGGTCCGCCACCTGACCTTGAACTATCCTTTTGTTTTCCAAAACCCGTTCCTAAGTAACTGTATGGCCTGTTTTGCCCTCATAACCCCTCAAGCCGCTTATTGCCTTTCCCAAAACTCCCGGGAGCCCATTATCTTCTTGAAGACAAACGTACAAGACTCCGATCTACTACCTTTCTTAACCCCAACAATGCTTCACATCGGAAGACCGTGACGTCGACGTCCTCAACAACACACTCTGGGCGGACTACACACATTCCTGTGGAATTCGTTTCGATTTTACACAGATAACTTTGAAGGTGACTATGGCCCATGAAACTTTGAGTCACCCAGAGTCCCTCGTCATTTTCGTATCATTCACCAAGGTCTGGGATCACCTTTTTGTCCAAAAAAAAGCCTTTGACTTTCTCTCTAGACGGTACTCTTTTCCACTCATTTTTTCGCTGGCCCAGGGTTGCCCCCTGGCAGTGTGCAGCGTACATAGTCATTGTCTTGCTTACCGAGACCAAGATGCCCCTTGTCGTTGGACGCCCCTTCGATTCTTGAAGAGGGTACCTGCCTCCCGGCCAACCTTCAGAAGTACCTTTCTAACATGGATCGGTATCCAGCTGAGCGCCGAAGTATCTCGCCTTTTTGCTGATCTCTATCGGGTGACTTTAGAGGCTCAGCGTAATTCACTTCCTTTTCTTTCTGCCCATAAGGTAGAACGCCTTTGTCTTGTCCAGCGCGAGCTTTAGCCTGCTGTTTTTCATCCATTCGACTATGGCAGACAAGGCTTCGTTCCCCCGGTAAAGTTTCCTTATCGAGAGATGTGACCAGCAGAGCCAGGTCATCTGCATAAGCAAGCGACTGGATGACAGGTGGCAGAGGGACAGCCAAAAGCTCATCATGAGCTAGGTTCCAAAGAATGGGCCTTAGGATAGACCCCTGGGGAACATCCCCTGTAGCCTCGAACTACTCACTACGTTTTAGAGGAAGCCGGTAATTAAGGTACGACGAAATGAAATGTACTAAGCCTGCCAAGATTCCCTTTTTCCCCAGGCGCGAGAAATGACTTCTTTTTATGCAATCGAATTAAAAGAATTTATAACATCTAGCAAAATCATGGCAACGAAGGCCCTAGTCTTAAGCGATTTCGGTGTCTTTTCCGCCGCCAGACTTAATACCCGTAGGATAAACTCACAGGAGGATCTACTCTTCCGAAATCTATATTGGGAGTCTGAGAGGTATGCAATGTTGTTAATTTCATCCGTGAGTACCGTGTTTATAATGTGCTTGTAGGACCTGCACTGTGTGTCAAACACGCAGATAACCTGACGCCTTTTGATGATGACAAGGCTGAGGGATAACGACCAGCCTAGCTCTTTTGCATACCATAGCGAATTCCCCTTTCTGAAGCAATCCATTATACATCCTAGCCAGAATATCCCCACATGTCCGCCTGGCTACCCACTTAGTAAATTTCTTCCGCTAGCCATATTATCTCCACCAAACGTTCTCGAGAAACAGTAGGTACTCTTTTCTTTAGCCTTCCCCAGACTATCTTATAAGGCAAGCCCCAAACATCCCTTTTAACAGTGTCCTAAAGGCTCTTCCATGTCTTGCTCTTACTATCCCGTATAACCCGTCTAAAAAACTCTTTATTGGCCTTATACTTTCTTCGTCTAACCTTTCCCTGTTCCCTAAAGGTAGGGTCTTTCTCCGTTCTACTACCCCGTTATGCCTAATGAGCTCTATCTTTGCCCTGATATATTCCTTTCTAGCACGTTCAAGTCCTTCATTTCACCAGCATATGGACTTCTTGCCCTTCAAACGTCTGCGAGCCCCCACTTCCCCGTGAAATATCCTGGCACATGCTCTTCCTATAATTCCAACCAGCTCTTGAGAATGGACAACCCTTCTTCGAAGATCCTCCAATCTATCTTTTTGGCTTCCCATATGGGTAAGCTAGCCTGCTGAACGGGCAGTCACTCACCCTAGTCTTCTTGAAGAGAAACTGCAATATGCCAAAGATAGCTGAGTGATTCTGTATCCAGTACCCTCCGTCAATTCGCCCAATCCATTAGGTTTTCAATCGCCATGGTGAGATCCAGCCAGACTACAGTTATTCCTTTAGAGCCCCATGAGTTTTGCATGTTCCACCCCATCCTGCAATAGGCACATTAAAGTCACCCTGAGAATTTGTAGCAATCTCTTTATAAAAATGATAAAAAAGTGATTTTCCCTCTAATTTTATTCAGAATAACCTATATTCACCCCATATCCTGCTATTCTTAGGTTGGAATTCCCCAGAAGGCACTAAAGCCCCGCATTCGCTTGCTCGTCCCTACACCAGCTGTTTCCCCTCGCAGCAAGCTCTCGCGCGATTCATCTTTTCGAGATTTAAACAATGGAGACGTGCCTGTGTAGGCAGTCGGTACAAATCAGATGATATTCCTCTGCCTGACACTTCCGTCGAAGTGACATCCCTCCCTAACTTGCTCGGTAATATGTTGGCTTATCTCTTTGGCACTGATCCATAGATCGACTTCCAGATGGCGAACTCGATGTCCAGCTCGGTGGCTTGGTGCATTCGCGTGGGCCTTGCGAGCGGAGGAGGCACGTAAGTGCACTGGTACGATTCCCGGGATTGCATTTACGGGGTTTTTCTTACGAAGTAATGAAAAAAGCGTTACAATGGACGTTAAATATTGGCTGATGGTCGGTCCTAAAAACAATTAGATGGTCAATTTTACTGTTCCCATATTTTTGGCCCAGGATGATAAAACCTCCCTCATTCCTTAATCTGTTTCGTTATTTTGGTTGTAACGCCCTTTACCTCTTAAGGTAGGTGTATGACAGCATCCCGCTCTTTATTCTTCATGGCGGTTTTGACCGTAGCTCCCAGCCAGGTATGCTACAGTAGTGATTTTTAACTTTTTGCTCCTTGAACCTAGGAAACCACGAGAATTTTTTTGACGTTTCACAGTATTAAACATAGATGAAATAAAAAATATAAGAATTGTCGTTGTTAGCTGCGGTGTCTGCATTGGGGAGATACTCAGGCTTGATTGGATTTCCTGCGGCCACCTGGGAACCGTCAAGGATTCCATAGAGTTGAACCGTTTGAAACCTCTGCTCTAGATCATATTTATCTCAACGTGAAGCCTAAAATTTTATTTGTAATTTACGCTATATGAAGCCCTACGAATGAATTTGTAAGCATATCTTAACGCTAGCATAGACACATGCTGACTACAACGAATAAATTGGGAAACAGTTCCCAGGATGCTGAATGTATTACACCAACATGCATCCCAATGTAGTATCTTCTGCGGGGTGTAACGCTTCGGTAATATTTCGGGCCGAAATCGTTTTGAGGGAAATATTTTAAGACATCGTCTATTTCAGGATATCACTCCGTTTCATTCTTATGGTTAACGTTCAATTCTACCAATAATTGCTGCCTCTGTTACGATTGCGTAAAACTGACCGGTTTTAAAGCCTTAACGGTGATCGAGCATCCTTCCTGATCGTACCCACTGAAAGCACAGATGCATATACATAGGTCATATTGGTAATCTGTTTAGGTAGCATAGGTAACCCTACGCAGGAAGAATCGTGCATTTTTTAGTTTGTTGCCTAGATGTCGCTACTAACCGGGGCGATGGCTAGCTTCAAATTGCCTATCCGTGTAGGCAAGACGCGGTGTATAGCTTATTTCAGGAGATGCGGAGGTCCCACGTGTGTTGTGGCGAGAATATAGGGTGACTCAGAAGACGTCGAATGGATACAAAAACGTTACATAGAAAATTGGCGGGAGTACAACTGTGAGTTTTAGATGAGTGTGAGTTTGCAGATGTCTCGGAGCAAAGGAAGCAATGTTTCACTGAGTGAAAACTCACGCGATATCATGTCGGTTGGAAAGCCAAGGAAGCACTCGGGAAGCTTTCCTATTCGTCTTATCTAGGGATTAGAACTAATAGGTCGTAAGCGACCTAGGAACATGGGAGCCATCTAATGACACCTGTCTGCACGGCAGAACGGCGATGGTAATGATGCTGATTATACCACATAAACACTTGCGACGCCGATCTATCTTTCCACATATGTCATCAGTTATGTTTATTCATGCAGGGTTTTCCTGATTCACTTTTGCTTGTAACATTTTCGGCGCTGTGGAAAGAGTGTAAGAAAATGCAAATTTCTTGAAAAACAACTGAAAATACAAATTCATTGAATACACCTTAGATACTAAATCATCGTTCCTTTATTATTATTATCATACCTACCATCGATTCTGTGAATTCACGAAAGTATCGCCACACTTGCATTCTACGATCTCGATCAAAAAATAAATAAGGTAAAATTTGCATCCTTAATGAAGCGAAGATCACTCCTAAACTGCTGCTAATAGTAAATATCTTATTGTTTCGGTTTTGTGTTTATGCATGAGAGCCATTTAATCTAGGTAAAGCAATATGTGGAGCTAGTTCGCGAAAGCTTCTTAAAAGCCATAAATCTAACCAACAAAACTATTAGAAAAATAAAAACAGCATATAACCGTGCTCTTAGTCGCCTCCTCTTGCCTATTGTAGATAAGCGAAATTTAGCAGAAACTTTCTGCTTTAGCGACTGATGTAAAGGCTAGCCATAATTTGAAAGATTTAAACTATGTCAGTCAGGTTGTGCAGCTAATTAGTGCTTGTTGAAAATGCTAACAAAAACAGCTTCTCTACTTGGCGAATAAGGTAGTTACGATGGTGTGTAAAATCCTAGGAGTAGAACAGATAAACATTTATCAAATTTGTCATAAATAAATCTGTATGTTAGACATCCAAATTATTTTCATGGGTAGCATTAATACGCACTGCTTAAGGTAACGAAGAATAGCATAACAACATTTAAGGCTACAAGAATTTCAGTGAAACTAAATTCAAATGATTCAACAATCTGCATTTTCTATTGAGGAGTGGAGTGTCAGAATATATGAGGGTCTAGTAGCGTCTCCGCTGATTTCGTGTCCGCACACGGGAGACAACTGATGAAACCTGGTGGCTTCTACGTTTACCACTTAGGCTGGCACATTTCTCTCTCTCTCTTTTTCTCTAATGTTGTTCACCTTGCATACTAAAGGGCCAAATGCTGAAAAAAACCTCACGGGCTGATTTTGAAATTAATATTAACCCATGTCTGAAACTCACTTACTTATCTTAATATAATTTGGCAAGTCTTACGCTTTGAAATGCCAACAGTCTTCGTCCGTCGGTCACATGGTGGAGATCTGTGCTAAACGGAGGCAGATTCGTCCCTAAGCTAAAATGACCTAATCTTATAATTATGGAAAATGGGCTCGTATAAACACACCTACGCACCCATTTCTTTGAAAATTAATTTATATAACCATCTAAACTTGTTCTGTTTGCATTTTTAAACTCTCGTATAGGTATCACTGTTGTTGAAGCAAATGAATAATACTAAAAAATCTAGCTATCAAGTTTCGAGTTGTGCTACATACGACAAGCCAACGAACTAAAAAATTGCAGCCTTACCCATGCCGTAAGCGAGTTATTTTGTCTCTATCAAAAATAAAAAAATATATAGTAAATATGTAAAGGTCAATGTTTGAGATTTATTTTTTTTGCCATACAGATTCATATCCTTGCCTGCGATTTTGCTTAGTATATAGTAAGGCCTAATTTAAATGCACAGCAAAAAACTATGTCATTGTGTTGCATATTTTCATGGTAGGCTGAAAACACCATATTCTCATTCCACTACAATCAATCTCAGTGTTTTTACATTAAGCCGAATTGTATTCACGATAAGTAGCTCAGGCTGCCATAGCCTGTTTACTTTGCCCTTGCTACGAACTAGCAGTAGGCAAATTGTCTTATTGGTGTTCAAACCGCACACTCATAATAAAATGATATATCTCACAATTTTAAAGAAACGAACTAGTAATGTGACAGCTAATAATTGTGCAGGTGTGGACAGTTTCTCCTTAGATCTCGCTTTCTCGCTTTTCTCCGGACCCAGTCGTGTCTTCGTTTCTTTCAAGTTTGAGATTACCATGATGAATCGCGGCAATAATTCATTAACCAGGTTGTTACTAGAATTCTATTTCCGAATACAACGAATCTCAATGTCTGTTTTTGTAGACTAGCTTGTTAGTAAACTCAAACACAATGCACAGAAGCGCAACATTTTTAACCAGTCGGGGAAGAAAGTCTGTCCCTTAAGTTACTAACCATACATATACCTGTTGACGAAAGCATTCTCTCTGTGTCTATTTATTGATGACGCTACTTCGACCGTTACGCGCCTCCAATAGAGAAATAGTGTGGTCACTGGTATTGGATTTATACACGACATGGGCCGTTTTGTAATGCACACAACTGCACACGCACAGATACACACACCCATTATATATCGCGACTACCCAAAGAGGTCAGCTAAGACAGTCAGCAAAACGGCTGCTCTCCGATGATATGTGCACAGACACACGAGAGAAAGAGAAATAGAGATGGCCGAGAGGAAGAGCATTCCTGGGTTAGCATCGGCTCGCTTTCCCTAGCTTGTCGCCATGCCCTCCGGACTCTTCGCTGTTCGGATCCGACCACGTCTGCGAGAGTTGATCTGGGTCCGATTTTGTTGATCGCTGATGTGGCGTTATTTACCGAGCTTGGTCTCAACGCTGACGACCCCCGACGCTCGAACACGCCTTCGTCATCGACTGCGTCCATCAAATCCGACGTCGCACGACCCAATTCTGATCTTTTTATAGCTCATGGCGATACACAAACATGCAGTACCGGGAACGTTAACCGGTGTTTTTCTTTCTGCTCTTGCACTTCCCGTAACCGATTTTATGTAGCGATGGTGCTATGCTACTAAGGCATCTACGGAGGCATACCCACATATGTGTTCTCTTTATTTGTCCGTATATATAGGTTGGTATATGATTTTAGCTGATTATCCCTGTTTTATCCTCTTTGAATAGAGGTGGGCCGTAGATATGAGAGCAAATCGTTATGCCATGGAATGTTTGCGTATTCCGTTGCGTTGTTGCGTTGTATGAGTTATATTCGAAATGAAATGCGTGATTTCAATCTTTTCTGATTTAAAAGTTGATTATAAACTTAACGGAGATTAAATATTAGTAAAGTTCTTTAACCTTGTTTTATGTAGAATTTAAAAAAAACCGAAACAGACACTGTCAAGCTACAATTAGCTGTGAATGAGAAATCGAATTTTCTAAACATTTTTCCTAATAAGTCCAGGGTTTTAGATGCCCTGTAAAGACTACCAAATCAACGTAAAAAACTTTCTGTTACAACATGTGAATTCGATTTTCAAGCGAGAATTGAAGAATTCTCGCAATGCTTCAACAAACAATGCCGCGTTCTATATCATTTTCGTTGATCTTGCATTTTATTAAGCTTTCATTTTCGTGCATTACCGAGGTCAGCTCGAACTGGTTTCTACGACTTTTTAGCTACTTACGGTTATACCAGAAGTAACGCTATGTCAAGTGCTAGCATATTGTGTAGTTGTGCTGATATTGTTGGGCAAGCAGTTTTTTGATCGGGTGCTCTGCATTATTGTGCATACACCGTCTTGGATTAACTACAGGTATTCTTCGCTCATTGTTAAGGCATGCAATGTCCTTCCTTCAATATTATCGCGATTTCCAGGTATACCACCAACATCAACTAAGAAGACTCTCTTTCATTTGTTGCACAATTTCCACTTGTAATTGCTTCGTATTTTACTGTGTTGTTACCTTATTTGTCGGTTTTTAAAAACTGTGAAAAACAAAACTGAGCCTCTGCTAGTTGGATTTCGCCTACCCAAGCCCGCATTAAAAAAAACTACCTTGAAATAGCAAATTTTCTGCTTGTGCTGCCCTGCAGATGTTAGACTTGCCTATAAGGTCGTAACATCCTAATGCCACCTCTAATGCGTCCCAGGCACTCAGAAAGAAATCGCGAACATGCTGGGCAGCAGGCCTTCAGACTTGACTCCAGCTGGTGGAGGTAAAGCTAATCCAAAACGGTTTACAAACGAAGCGTTTCTACGACGGAGGCAATTTGTTTCCTTCTTGAGCCTGAAGACCTTTTTACGTTAGCGTACGAAGAGAGAAATTCTACAAAGGGCAGGTGCACATCACTGAACTAGTCAACTGTTGAATTAATATGGGAACAGCGGTTACAGCAAATAATCGCAATCTATTTTGAGCCTTTTTTGAAGTAATTCCAACGGAATTCGCGTTTAGTAAAAGAAAAGACCGGGCCGGTGTCGTCAAGATCTCCTTATGTGGAGTACACAGCGGTGCTCCCGTGGTGGTGTTTTTTCTCGTCAACTGAATGTTTCTTCTGAAGTGTGATAAAAGAATATTACTGAACTCCAATTGCTGCTTTCCATCGGTGTATTTACCCAGCCGTAGGTCCGTGAAGGATAGAAGTTATCACAGTGCTTCGGAAGTAGCATGATTATCAGCGAGAACAAGAATTATTGAACAGTGGACCCGCAATGTCTCAATCTCACGTAATCTCAAGGGCAATCTCTATGCAAAAAACGAACTGAATTTTTTGTTAGCACCACCAGCCAGTGATGCCAGCAGAGAGATTGGCTAACCTTATTAAACATAACCGTACCACCACTGGCGGGTGGACAATAAGTACGGCAACAGCAACTGCGGTCTTAATAGACCAGATGTTTCGATAGACGTTTGCCACTTTTTAGCGTGTAGTTCTATTAAATGTAGCTCTGAGCTAAAGAAGTGAAGATTAGTACGGCGCTGGGTATAGTGGTATAGGTACGTTTGCAGCGTAGTGTCAGACCACTTAGATAAGTCTCTTGGCTAAATAAGGTGAAAACAAGTGCTTTTTATAATAAAAAGACTGAGACACATGTTTTTTGCGCAGTTATACATGATTTATGCTTAACATAAAAAGGCTGCTGATGGCTGGAATTGTAAGCAAACACAGCAACCCCTTGAGGTGATGACCAAATATTTTAAAAACTAATCTGCATTATGTGATGCCACGTAAGCCCTTCACGTATTTTAGAATTCTCTACACATACCGTTCAGGTGCTACTATGTATGGTGAAGTGCAAATCAACCTCAAAAAAGCTCCTAAATCTATTAAGCATATGCATGATGACGTTTATAAGCCACCTAAGGAAGATAAAAAAGGAAAAACTCCTACGCCGGAGCTTTACTCCTTTGTAAGACATCCGAAAAGGGCGCAAAATCAGAAAGTGTGTCATTCTCGTTACGAGCAGGGACACTAGAGAGACGAAGTTAGAATATAAACGGGTAGAAACAGCGTGTTGACATCCGGCAACGGTGACGTCTACAATAGCGGGGAGAGGAAGATTGAGACAGAAGCTATCGCCATCTCGGTCACAACGGAACAATAGCATCGATGCGGATTTTGTGTTTTTCGTTTATTTTGCTTTCATCGAAAATAGAAACGAACTGTCCACCAGCTACAGCTTGAGACTACACGTACACACAAACACACACACACACGCACACATAAACACAATTCTGCCAGAACCACGCACACTGAGATATCGTGGCAGACCAGTTCCAACGCGAAACCGATTGCAGAATATTGACGACTTTTCTCAGATATTCCATATATCAAGTGTTCGACGTATGCCATAAGAATGTGTATCGTAGTTAGGAATAACAGTTTTCTGCGAATAGTTTTTTATACGACAGGAGGGTGATGGTTCTAGTTGCACTGGTTGTTTTTTCTTCGTCTTCTGTTTTGTGCTTTTTTTTTCTGCTGTTTTCCTGTACTTTCATTCCATGCGCTTTTGTGTCTACACCTGTGCCGTATTACATCGTCCGTATATCGTTAGAGTCTGTCTAGAAACAAACTTAAACCCGTTTTGTCATAAAATTGGAAGGACTTGGTAGCGAACGGGAGTTTCGACCCACCAAGAAGATCTTAGATCTTGTCAACTTTATAATAAATTCTGATATTAGCGTCCGCTAGAGGGTGCAGATTTCCACGCAGCAACGGCGCTAACTGCAGCCTGTTCGCTTGAAACAACTCTATTGTGTAGAGGCTGGGGAAGCTAAAAACACCGAAAATAAGCGACAGAGAAAAAGGGCAGGGCACCGAAATTGCGGGAAGCACTAAATTATGCTTCTCAGTTGTTCTTCAGTGCAGAATCTAGTCTATACAGACTAAAATCGAAGGGGCTCCAGACTGTCGGACAACGAAAAAAATACGTACAAGGAGCACGTACAAGCATACGGAACAATTACACTGGCGCAAAGTAACCTTCTAAAAAGCAGGAAAAGTATACAATCATCCGGAATGAACAAAACAAGAAATCAGCGTTTCTTGCGTTCATCAAATAAGTGTTTTTTTTTGTTTGATTAGAATCTGCATAAGTTCCCTTTATATATATGTTCTACGAGAAATCGATATTCTTGAGCAATCAGTTTATAAACGATGTTTACCGCAGTTAGTGGATAATGCTAGATAAATGTTAGATAATATATATATATATATATATATATATATATTATCTATATCACTTGATATATGTACATATTATAAAATCCATGTTGCGATGTAATCTTGAATATAAACTGTTAGTTATTAAGTAGCCAGTTAGCATGTATAAACATGATGACAACGAATATTTTTATTTTGAACTAAATTAAATCCATTTTAGCTATACGAAAGGACAAATATTTTCCGGAGATACCTTTTTCGCTGACGCTTCTACTTTTACGAAAGCAAAAAATGCGGTACACTCTGCGGGCACAATTTGAATCTGAGGACATCTGTAGCGATTCTCGAGGGAATTTAAAAATAGTACGTCTGTGCCAATGTGTGTCGACTACCTTTAATCATAACCTTCAACGTGTTCTCCTTTTCAAGAGCACTATTAGTAGAATGGGTTTGAATATGTGCTCTATTGCAATAGTTTTAAAAAATGTTCTTCCAGCAACAGACGAGTGTGGAACACAAAAGCAGAACGCAAATTTGGCGTTAGTGGATCTAGAATGGGCTCAGGGTAACGTAGAACTGTGCCTGTGAATGCCTGTGCAGCTGTCGGCAGATGTCGCAGAATAAGCAGAGATGAACAGTTTTAGACTGTTACCTTTCGGTGTTTTAAATTCAAGTAACCAAGCAAAGCGTATGCACACAATTTGTCCGCTGCGCGGGCGCGTGTTATGAGCATACTGTCCATTGCAATACGGCGGTCTCGTTCACCATCGTGAAAAATGTACGTCTTTACGAGGCTTATGTCCAAGTGACAATGCCATGAATACGAGCGGGCACTTATTTCTCAGTTGTAATACGCAGTCCTATCGTAGATACAAAATTATCTTTAGCTATCTAGGACAGCCATGTGTGTCAGTTTTTCAATTTTTGATGCGAATAAAGTGCTATTATAGAAATATTAAAAAATATATGAAAAATTATCATAGAAATATTATTTTAATCATCGCTAGCGATGCAATCACTTTAAGAGCAAAAAAACTCGGCATCGTGTCCGAAAAATCTCACTAGCCGAAGTGATTCCTTCGGACAATCTTCGGACTTTTACACAACGCTTGAAAATAACGCGCATGTTTCAAGGCTTTTATAAATTACGGGTGTTCAAACCTTCCAAACTCCACACGATTAATGCCCATCTATGTGACACCCATATGATCATCCATTTATGATAGTAAAACATCTCAGTTCGAACTAAAGTCTCTATAAATCTCTTTGATATTATATTTACAGTGTCTGCACATGTAATGTATTGCTTCTATGAAGACAATAGAACGCAGTATCTAATAACTACATATTCTCCATGATACAGAGCCTTTGTTTAGCGTTTTGTCGCCCTCATCTACACTCCCCCGTTCTCCTACTACGCTGGCCGTTCAGCTCAGGCTTTAAGCACTGTGATGTATGTCTACTGAGTGCACTATTGGGCTGATAGGTCCGCTGTTCCAACAAGAAAGGCTAAATGCTTTAATGTTAAAATACGCCAAATTAAATCCTACTAATATTTAACATTGCTGGAATTATATAGATGGACCATATGAGTGTGTAGCACGATTAATGCTCAAAGGTGGGGTTCCGACGTACCGATTAACCGCTCCTTATAAAGACCTTAATAGAACAATGCATAACGCGTAACGAGCTACAACGATAATCATTATTTCTTTTATTCTTGAGTGTATGCAAGTTGTCGTTATGCCACCTAAGGCACCTAATGCCATCATAAGATATTCAATTTGGCTAAAGCTCGATATTAAGCGATACTTATTTCCAAGGCAATCTTTTAAAATAACTTCGGATAACCTTACAGAACATGTTGCACGACATAACAACGCAAGCTCTATCGTCATCCTGTTATACACACATAAAGAAATAAATTCCTGAATAGGTACCGACGCCAGGTCCCATCTAATAGCATTGTGTGGTTTCAAAGGGAACTTCCTTTCTCACGCCGTTGTGATGTTTTATAAACGGTGGTATTGTTTTCCGCCTTGGACGCTGAAAACATTTAATGAACTCAACCCTTTACGACATAACTAATGCATTTGGTCCCCAAAAGACCGGCCCCGGCCGCAGAAGGTGACAAAACAGAAGCTTCTGTCTTAAAAAGTCTTGCACTTAGCGTTCAGCTCTTAGAAGCGATTGTGAAACACTGGGATGCACTATACAACTTTTTGTAACACGGGACCTTTCGCAGAACTATGTTCCTTGGTAAATATTAGTAAATTAGGATGTTTTATTTCAATATCATTTAAAATTCGTTTAATACGTTCCTGCTATGCCTCCAGCAGCATTAATAGAATGCAACATTCGTCACTCGTGAAAGTATAATTTGACTGTGTTTTCCAAAGCAAGCTAACTGAGGTATATCTAAACAAAAAGAAAAGCGAGGCACTCAGTAACGGAGAGTGCATGGTGGTACAAAATATTGCATTATCTTTTTCAAGCTTATGTAATTCATCTTTTGATCTAATTCGATCGTATGTACTCACTAAAAAATTTTGTCATGAGAAATACGCGCACTTTGTCCCCAAGGGTATATTCCTTGTTACAAACAGTACAAGCGTGGATCAAGAGAAGTTCACTTGGCATTCATCCTTTTCCCTTTTGGACGCATTTGTCATAGAAGCGTTGTTTTTTTATTTCCATTGATTTTTGTGGTACGGATTCTCGTTTTATTTTATTTAAATGCTGATATACATTTAAGATTCTATATAAAAACACATAATTGGAGGCGTATTCAGACAACTGAGTTAGTTCTTTGATTTTACGATCACTTTTACCGTAGCTCTTGGCATTCTCTTCAAAATAGCAGGCTTAAGCATCGATTGTAATATTCATTCAAAATAAAAGGTATGAATAAATTACCGGTATTAGGATGTTTTTCCGAAAAAATATTTAAATATATTCAATTTAAATTCAATACACAGATTGAGATCAATACACAGATATATATATACAGGAAGTATGCATTGAATGCTTCTGATTGGTGAACCAACATGGTGCTGGACCCGACAAGAGCCATGAAGATTTTACTAGGCATGAGAGCTCGGGTGCACTTCAGCTTTACAGAGCCGAAGATCCACACGCATCAAAGAAGCGGAAGTCATTACAATATATTGGCCTTTGTCTGTTCTTATCAACGGGCTGATAGAACCGTTAGGCGGGCCGGATAGTCCATGGAAAATCATCACCTTGGATTTTCAACTTTCGACACCACCAACCTTTGGTGACGCTTTCTGTGGTTAATCTTTGAATAAATGGAACAGAAATGAGGCACTTTAAACGAGTTTAGTTATTCCAGAATGATTCGCTTGTGGTGATGTAAAACAGGCTGAGCCAAAAATGACTATCAGGCTTACTATTATGCAAAATGACCACCATTATCATGTGCACTATATGTTATAACGGGAAGCCACTACCAACAGTAGCATAATTTGAATTACAGATGTACCTATTTCTAAAACGTCCGTAATTTCCAAAAAAGTCGCAATTCATTATTAATTTTTATTTCATACCTTTGATTTGGCTAAAAAAATTAACTTGCGATTGAAACAAATCAATATTTCAGAGTTTGTTTTTTTTTCGAATGTTAATAGCTGTTAGCATTTATTACGTTTGAAACTGGCAAAACCTCTTCGTTCTGCCCGCTAGTACATAAAGTTTTTGCCAAAATTCATTATGCGAATCATTAATTCTCTAGCATGCCTCCTTTATTAAGAAATACTTTAAAAACTGTTAGTATCAACTGTTATTATACACACCTTGTACTATCAATAAAACATGTCAAAATGACGTTTTTGGAAATATGTTGTTTTAAACTGCGAAATTGCTGAAGTTAATCACACATAGTACAATCTCGAAGCAATTTTGTGAAGAAATACGTTAGTATGACAAGCTTAATAAGCGCTCTGTCAATTTGATTTAAAAAAATTTTTCATGAGCTCAAAAAATAAAGTCCGGTTATGCTTTATTTAAAAGATTAATAGTTCGGTTATGCTTCCTTTAATGAAAGAATTGCGTGTTGCGTTACTTAACACACTACATCTATATATAATGGAGGTACAACAGTTCGCTTATCAAATTAATATATCAGTGTGTACCAGAGTAAAATGCCATATCTTTTAATGTCTGTCATATGTCTTTTGCTTATACTGTAGATTTCGCGAAGTGTCTAGATTTCCTTTTCCCGCTATCGATCACCAGTCAACCTAAATTTTTAAGCTAAGTTTTTAAACTGAGTGTTTTAGAGGTTTAAGCTACGGAATTGCGTGTTTAAAGCGTACTCTATGTATTTTGCTCTTATATATATATATACCCTGCTCAAAATGCTATGTTGAGTTTGAAAAATTGCTTGTCCTCTTTGCTCTAGCGAACTGGGCTGCACCAAAAGACAGACATGGATGGTGCTCGAATATATCAACGCAAGAGCGACGCAACTCTGCAAGGAGTGTCCCTTGGGTTTCGTCTACTGTTGGTTCAGTCGACTAGAACAACCTCAAATGCATGTTTCTTCTAAGACGCACTTAGCAACTACTTCAACATATGAGAAACATCGCGTACTACAGCACAAAATACTTTAAAAAATGACCTCTCTACTTGTCGACGACACATATAAAATCTTTATTCGTAGTATTCAGCATCAAATAACATTAGAGAATCCTCACAGCGGCTGCCGTATTATCTTGAATATGATTTTCTACACCGTCTTACCTCTTGAATTGATTTGTCATACAGTATTATTATTATAATAGTTAGACTTTCAGTAATCGATATCACAAACCCTTCTCAATTCAAAGTACGTAATATTTCGTTTCTATCCAAAACAGGTAGTACAGGTACATCGAAATAGTAATACTTTTAGGCTACTTGGATCCTGATAGGGGTACTAGTTCGAACGTATGCACACAGTCACACACAATGTCCCTATCACTCCGAGCTTCCTATCACTATAAGCGTCAGTTAATTCCGAGTTTTCGCATGGCTAATGCCCCCTTTGGTCCTTTCAGGCGCTGCATTCTCTAGAACATGCGCTCTCCCTCACATCGTCAGCGTGAGCGAACGAACATCTTACGTCAGCTCTAATCGTTGTTCCTTCATATGCAGTGGTAAAGGCGCAGACCTCGATTTCCCTCAAAGAAAATAGGGTACAATCGGTTAGAGTCACAATTGTTTTTACTACCCAAAGGCCAAAAAGAGCGGCTACTCAAATGTTACTAAACCTACAAATTTTGAATTTGGCTTTTATTCTTCTTTGCTGTCTTTCTGCCTTTTAGTTGCTCTCAAACTGCTTTCCAACCTTTAGTGCCTTCATTGTCGGCCTTTGACTTTCTATCGACAGACATTGTCGGCTGATGAGCCGCACACTTCCGATGAACTGGCGTTTGAATTATTCCTTGTTCAGACGGTACAGTCATATCAACCTGGCATAGCTACGTTTGGGCTGTAACAAAAATAGACTATAAAACACATCTTTTTTTAACACCATACTGATTCAGATCGGGTGGGTTTATCTCTACTTAATTTAAAAGTAAGAAGAACAAGAATGATACCAATTTTGTAGTGATAATTAATGAATACAGTAAGTGAGAAATGGATCGAAACGGAGCGTATATGAGAGGAAGAAACTACCGTTTACGCATCTACGTCCTATTCATCGTGGGCATAAGGTGCCGTGTTTGTTAAGCATTTTGCATGGCCACCTCAATATATTATCTAATCATTTCGAAGCATGTTTCAATTTTTCATCTTTTCGACCCAGTGTATTTTTCCCGGGGTCCTACATAGGCATACCAAGTTCGCGTTGAAAAAGAAGCCCCCAACCTAGCCCAGAAGTGGCTAAGTAGGCTTACAATAAAAGGACGAAATCTATTGCAAACGGATTCCTGTTGCAAAGCTAACATTTTACTCGCAATTCACTCCTTATTCTTCAAAGTCTAAAAATAAACTGCCAAGACTAAGGCTGTTTTAGTTAAACTAAGTGATATAATGCAACCACACGAATCGCTATTTATGTACGTGCGTGCAATCAGAACAGCACTGCATACCTTTCAGAAATATGTTAGTGAACAAAAAAAAACCGATTTGACTGCGTTTACTAATTGCTGTTAAATACGGAACAGAGGTCATTCATGCGTATTACTTCCGTTAAAAAAACTCAAGGGCCTGTTTTTCTCTAGAAACAAACATGAAGATGATTGCATGTGACAAGGCAGCTCAAACGAGAAAAAATAAACACACATTCACCCTACGTTTGTCCGCTCTAAGTAAGTATCAATACGTGGACCGACGATATGGGCTTAAATGTTCAGCACTGCGTGACCTCCAGAATAAACGTATCTAGAAAGCTAAAAATTAACAATGCTTGAATTTATGGGACCACACATCAGATGTCACGCTTATCCAGCATACTGTTTAGGTCCATTATCACCAGGTACGTTCAGACCCTACCCCCAGAACGCCCTCGTGAGTCTGAAATTAGGAAATCGATCGGTAGACATTAGACAGCAAGCATTCTTAGTGGATTTTCTGATTAAATGCATAACCAGTTGTTCTCATAAGAGCAACAAAAATAGCGATAGTGATATATCTAACCAGTGGAGTTATAAAGGCGACTCAATTGTTTTTTAAGGAACCATATTTGGTATACGAAGTTTGCTACAACACCTGACTAATGCAATATGGCAACTCATTATTTTGATGTCCAAATTTCATATCTTAAACACAATTTTTTAATGCGTTTTTTGCCAGCATAATCATTATCATCCTTGCTGTGTCATTTACCTACGCGGATCTTTTTACGATTATTTTTGCATTACTTTACTAGCATTGAATAAAAATCATAATAAAAAATTACTGTATTAGAAAAAATCATGTGTTAAAAAAAATGTATTGGGTGCGAAGAATGCTCTCAGCAGGAAGAAATGTGCTCTGAAAAGGTCCGAAAGATGATACTCCGGTGTACTCGGTATCGCTATTTCTCAGCCAGTAAGGAAGAGCATCGTTCTTTTGAGGTTTGAAAGAATCACTGAGGAATTCTCTTATTCTACGTTACCATAAGCTGGAAATATATCCTAGTTATATATATTGACTTCCATTAATTAAACGTCTTCAAAAATGTTCTGGGTGGCGTAGAACGCTTCTCACAACGTTTGACTTCAACTGCAATGCGACACATTCAGCGCAGGTAAACTTTTTAGGTAGACTAATGTTCAGGGTTCCTCTTTCTTAGTACTTACGGTGAAAAATTTAGATGCCTGAAAGGCAAGCTTAGAGGAATAAAAATTGAGTAGTTGCTGAATTACAATTCTACATTAATAAGAAATCCTTATATGCCGCAAACGGTTACTTATCCAACGACCTCATTAACACTGCCATAAGATTCCAGATTAGATTTGTTCACAGGTATCCTTCAGTATGGCATCAAGTTAAAAAGATTCAAGTTTCCGACATTACCCGCATACTACCTACCTCGATAAATAAAGCCTTGGAACATTAAACAATAAGAACTTTGGTCAAATTCGTACTATGTGTTTAGTTTTTAAAAAATAACTAATAAAAATACGTGGCTTAAAAATTTAAAAGTCTAATTTGTGAAGAGTAACTATTCTTTTGTTTTGTAAAAATCAGACACATTCATCATTTTGTACTTAACAAAATTCGTTGACTATATTGAACGTTTACGCTACTATATGCATACGACCCTATTGCATGAAGCTGCTACAAATAAACTCGAAGTGAATTAAAATCTGTTACGCATTCGTGGGACAGCCAGAGGAGTTCTACCATTTTGTTAAAATTTTACCACTAGTACAACTATATTTCATAACGGTGCATTTGTATTGGCAAATAACCTGTGATATGAGGTATGGTTGAAGTAAAATTTCGTAGTTACAGCTCGTTGCTCATCAATGATACTTTCGAAGTGCAACAGCTACGAGTCAATCTGTGTATCTTAAAGTGTCACGTACCATGACTAGTTACATATTTTTGTTTACAAGTTAGATACCGTACGACCTATTTGGAAATTAATTTTTCATAATCTTATTGAATTCAGTTCAGTAAACCAGCAACATTAATCATGCAAATCAAAATAACAGCGCGTATGATAGTGTAGCAAAGATTTTCATACGAAGAACCTTCGAAAGCATTTCGTGTTTTTTCCAATAGTCGAACGCTGGGTTCCGCAATGTTATTTTCTTTAAAAGGGGTTTCCTCGTGTGACTTTTTCGCAGCCGAATGTAGTAACATCAGAGGATTATGCTGAGCATATTATACTTTATAACTTGCTATTTCGGTTCTACTTTTCGTTATAAATCAGTGTTCTACCGATTGGATTGTATTATTACTCCACATGACAACTTTATTATAGTGAAATTTCATCGGGTCAGGCATTTCATATATTGTATCCTCACGCCTACGCTTGATCAGACATCTACGCGACCTGCTACTCTGTAAACTAGTAAAAAAATAATCGAGAAACGCAGGCAGATCGTTATCAATGCTTTCGGATGCTTTTGATCGATTTAGTCATATTTTGTGTCCAATCTGCGTCTCTCATTCCACGCATTCTTTAACAAGTTTCTGAGTGTGTTGTTGTCTGCAATTATTATTCCTCGCTTTCGGCGCACTCTGTGAATGAGTAATTAACGCCTGTGTGTTATCAGTTTGTGGTGGCTATCGCGTATGTGGCCACGGTCGGTCTGTGTTATTGGCATTTAGTTTTGAGTTGCTTCGTGAGATTCTTATTCGCCGAAGTAGTTGTAGGCGAATGCTGAAGCGAGTGTATTTGTTGTTGCACATTTTCATTCTTTAATCTATTTAAGTCAACTAAGACTTCGACTAGCAGTACCTGACAGCAATCTCCACCGAGTTGGTGTCTGGTGTTTGTAGCCATCCTCCGACTGAGAAAGTGGGCGCCAGTTAAGTGACGGTGCTAGTTTAGGAGCCCGTCAAACACCGGTTAAAAATAAACGAAATCGGTGCAAAGGGGACATATAAACCCATGTGCCTTTCATTTGACTACCTCTCCCTTTGTTGGTGAAGTCGTATACTTGTTGTCTATGATGACTTTGTTAGCTCGGTCAGAATTATGTTTCTTTTATAAAAGAGCAACAGATACGTAGGGGAAAAAAGAGACATTAAGCCATTGAGTGTAGAGTTAATTATAAGGCATGCTGCAAATGACTACACATCTTAAATTGATTACGATATGTTTATTGTTAGTTAACAGCCGTTGAGTGTGCATGATTGCTATGAAAAGAGCGCAGGAAATAGTGAAACTGAAATTGTTTCGATACTGTATATTTATTGATTTGTCGGTTCTTGAATAAATGCAAGTGGCATATTTTTGAATATGTTTAGTATTTTTAACCTACGTTATCGGACCGTGCCTTTGCTGTCTCAGTATTCTCGTTACTTTTTTTGAAGGAAGCGTCAAGGATATAGACACAAACGTAATCCGTGTGTGCTGTTAACTATATGCCCGGTATTAATGCAGCATTAAAGTATCAGTATATGGAAGAATAGAATATTCGAGCTCACCAAAGATATAAAAATGTTGTTATCGTTTAAATATATATATATATATATATATATATATATA
>MNPL01006023.1:0-26217 GCA_002081605.1 Tropilaelaps mercedesae
TATATATATATATATATATATATATAAATATATATATATATGTGTATATATAATGTCTCATCCGTATAATTCTGCTTATTTCCAGGTATCGTTCAAGAAGCAACATAAAATGTTCATATTAACCGCTCACTTAGAGAGTACTGCGGAGTTTTCCGATGTTCGAAAGGAGCAGCTACGCAAGTGCTTTCGTAACATTGCCAAAATTCCTCAGGATGTTGCTGTGTTGTTTTCGGGAGATCTCAACCTGCGTGATAAGGAGGTTGGTACAGAAAAGTTTGGCATACGTCCAACGAAGTTTTTTCAATTCCCCTGATATTTCATTGTCTGTCGTTACTTCTGTGGGATGACCTGCAATACAACAGACTCGAACGGGCCACTGCGTCGACGGCTGACGTCTATCCACTTGTATTAGCAGTACGCGCGGGATCGAGAGACAACAATTTTTGATGGTCACAGAAGTGAGCGAATGTGTTTGAACGCATCTCGATTGAGGTAGTTCCCCCGTGCCATAAAAATAGGATAAATTACGGCTTCAATTGTGTTTCGGTCAATCTTAGACTATATTTCACACTAAATTAATATTGACCGCACATTGGATTGAACGATAAATATATAACGTTAAGATAACGCTTTTAGTTATACACAGTAAAAAAATAATCAAAACAACACATTTACCTTGATTTCGCTTAAAAACGCGCCTTAAGTTACCTTGACTTGGCTATTATGAAGTCATCGAGGGATATCGTCGAATAGATTACAGAAGTGTCGGGTTGCTGTGATCCATTTCAGCTGGATGAGATCGGCGGTATTCCCGGCGGAATCGTCGATGTCTGGGCCGAACAGGGCTCGCGACCCGAAGCTCGGTACACCTGGGACATGACCCGAAACGACAATCTCTTATGGGACTCCAAATTCAAACCGAAGTACGTACCCTATGTATGCCGCCAGATATCATATGAGTCAACTTCGTAGGCGAGATACTCTTATGTTTAAAATATAGTAAAAGGCTGCATTGATTGGAAAGGGAGGATGAAGGGAAAAAATAGACGTATAACATCATCGTTAAGGGTACGCTTGGAGAATTAATGATAACGGTGCAAATAGTAGATGCACATTGAACACCATATTTACCCTGTTGTACAGAGTAGTCGGTAGCGCATTAGCCATATGGTCCAATCTTGCATCAAAATCATAGTTAGCACTAATACGCATCACTATCCTACATATTACTGTTTTTATCGGGCTAGAACCTTCGCCAGTTTTCGCCAATATTGTCACTGAAATGGGCACAAGATCTTTTGCCTTAACACGATCGGATCTAAACGTTTCTCTAAACGTCGATCTTAAGCTTCCTTCCTTTGGTTCGTTGCGTCGGTTTTTGTGGGTTTGCGTACGTGCCATCTAGGTGCCGCTTCGACAGGATGTACTACCGGAAATCATCCAGCCAGGACACGCAGCTTCGGCCTACGTACTTCGGTTTGATCGGTATCGAGCGATTGTTGCCGCACAGGTGTTTCCCCAGCGACCATTGGGGGCTTTACGCACATTTTAAGTTGACCTAACAGAGGCCAGACCTAGAGGCAGGCTGCGATTCGATCCACAAAAGTCGGTTTACAGATCCGCCGCTCCGCTAAGAGTACCTGTTCCCGTTTACACATTTTTATTTTACACATATGTGTCTAAACACTAAAACGCTTCACAGATCGTGAAGGGGTACGGTAGCTTTACCGATCGTTTATTTCGTATAAATAATTCAGAGCCAATAAAACGCATCGTGGTGTTGTTCTTATTGACAGGGGATCTGTGGAGGTACGTACACATAGGGTGTCTATGGAATAGACAGCAACAACTGACCTTCACTTATTTTCATATGGCGCAAGTTATCGGCTTGTTAGAGATTCTTTTGTAGCTTTCTCTAAAAGAAGTTGTCTGACCGCAACACCAAAAAGGTTACCAGTAGTAGCCTCCGTACTAAATGGGAATTACCCCACCCACCAAACTAATCTCGTTTTTTCTGAAAAGAAGATTTGCTACTTACGGACCCGGCCAGCTAGCGTCAAAAAATGAGCATAATAAAAGAAAGCTTTAAACGTTATAGGTCTAAGTGTTACAAGTACCGTACTACGCTAGCCGACTTGAGAGAGGACATTATACGAAGTTATATGGACTGTGGAAAAGTTGCGTCTGGCCCACTGAACTTGGCATCTGTATTTCTTTAATGATTAATGGGATTCTCGCTCTAAGTTCAACTTGTCTTTACCATCTAAAGGCAACACACAGATTGTCCGTAAAGTCACCTAACGGATATTCGATGGAAAAAGGCGAATCGCTTGCCTTCTATATGTGGGACCACACTGTGAAGTGACAAAGCCTCACTGGCAGTCCAGAAGAAGCATCTTCAATATACGCCCTTTAATTCGGTGGTTCGTAGCAGGGAGACGCCTTTTGGCTAGGGGCTGTAGATTTCATTGGTAAAGCCATGTTCTAGGGCAACTTGCAGTTGCTTAGTTTGTTACTGCTAGGAGCAGTGGACATCAGCTTGTACGGGGAGTTACGGATATTTTGGCGTACGCTTCGTATGCTCTTTCGTATAACAAATCGGTAATAGATAGATTGCCTGATAACTGCTTCGATTGATTTGCACATATCTTTGCTTTGGTTCAACGGGTTTATAGTGCGACATGCAGGTGTATGATTCTTAAATGCATGCTAAGTACGTGCTGAAATTAGGCGGGTAGCGGAACGTTCCATAATACACCGTGGTTTACTATTTATTTTGTGCATCTGTTAAGTGAAATACAATATAATAAATCGGCACCACATTCACCTGTGTCATCACTTTGGCTGCTCAGACTGTCTCCGAGATACTCGACAAAATACGGAGCCGCGTTACATCACGGCTATCTGCGTGGAACTTATTGGTTACAGAAAATTTTTCATCTACTAAAAACCTCCCCGTAAGTACCATTTCAATGGAATCTTAGAGGGTTTTGTTCGAACGCGAATAAGTTTATTTTGCGTTGCTTTTGAACGTTACCTCGAGAACCAGGCAAACTTTAATTCCAGCGAAAGGGTTGCCTGCTTATTACGGAACCGTCGAGCCCACAACGTGGTAGAGCTGGCATTACCCGACTTAAGTGTAAGTTTAATTAATGAATTTCGATAGAGCCACATAGATAGCAAGCGCGTTCGTACAGAGATGAATTCGACGTTATGTTAGTAGTAGTGAAGGCAGTGCGGGGTACCCGAAATTGGCACTCGCAGGTACACTAATACACGCATGCACAAACAATCTGACACTGTCATATTTAGAGATCTGATTCCTCTAAATGCCACAATATTGTCACTAGCTGATGCCCCGTCCACAAGTACGTCACTTCCGAATTTCCACATGTTCAATTTTTGTTTTTTGCCGCCAGCGGTGAAGAGTGACTAGCTTGCCAATAGTGAACTCGTCTATACCCATTCTTATAAAATGGTGTTCATGTATGTTACGCTATCATCGTAAATGTCATGACCAAAGATAAATTGTGAAATAGGAACTGCGACCTGTCCATGGCCCATTAAAATGTGTGGTTCACGCCCGTTCCCAAATTTTTGCCAGGTGGCTAATTTCATCGCGGATAAGCAGTACAGCGGCAGGACCCTGTCATAATGGCCGCTCGCATGGTAACACCGGCACATCGATGTATGAAGTAACTTTTTGATGGACTGCTTTGCATTTTTCGGTACTCTGCCGGCGGCTTCGAAGATTAGACACCTATCATTAGTGTAGCAAGCCTCTTTACTACACAACAGAGCAATGAGCCTCTCATATAGACGATGATCTAGTGACTTTTTAGCGCATATTTTCCAGTGTTTGATCACATCGCATAAGAGCAAGTAAAGGCTATTTCCGGAGACATGTTTGTTAGCAAGTACAGCCATGCTAATCTTTGCCACGGGGTTACCAATTCGTTTCTCAAAATGAGCCAGCTTACTGGGGTCAATAGTAGAGATGCCGCTGCATAGATTCATCCAGATCTTGATGACATGCTCTAAGATAGCGTTCTGTGGCCATGTGTCGGGAACGGGGTTCAGCACTTGGCCTGCTAATAGGATTTCGTAGGACTTGTCGACGACACAGCTGTAGTATATCGTGTTGATGTAATGGAATACCCGAGAATGATGGGCGGCCACTTTACGTCGAACCATCAATGTTTTGATTGCCCTGTTAAAACCAGGCGTGTTCAGCAACCATTTGTCTGTACCGAAACCAACGTTTACTAAGATCTCGAAGCCGATAACGTATACGACGAGAATGGCCCTCGTCTGACCTCGTCATGATGAAGTACACCCAGCTGTAGTCGAATGCCTGGTTTCGGGCGTTCGTCAGTAAAAGGTCGATGGCGATCTGCTGTATTGACTTGTTGTTGAGATACATGTACGCTACATCACGAAAGATATTTCGACTGCGCTCACTCGGCTCGGCTATTACCAGTTCGGTGTCTAGGTAGCTTTCGCGGAGCATCGAGTAGAACTTCTCGCCATAACTTAGGATCCAGTGTTTCGCGTACGCCTTCAGCTCGTTCGGATGCCGTTCCAGTGCGAGCAACTCTTTAAGGGCTTTGAAGTCCTTCTGTGACAGCAGTTGCTCGATGAACTTCTTTTGAGCTGTGATACGTTTGACCATTGGGCCTTACCGATACCTTACGGTCGCCCCCACGAGAGTTTCGTGTCCACCGTCACGTCACGTCAGGTCGTTACAAAATATACGTGAACTTAGTCACCTGCAGCATAAGAATGAAAGCATGTCTTCCTCACTAATAACAACTTTGTTCATGACCGTTTCACGTTGTATGTCTGGTTTGCGAGAGGCTGACACTTGCTAATAAAATCTGAACAAACGATGTATCACTTCGCGAACTCGAGTATTCCATCATGTCCTGTTCAGCGAGAAGACCCTTGCCCTTGTCACGTTTTTGTGTTTACAAAACAGGCGATAAATAAAACACCGCATTATACGTCACACTTTTGAGAAGTCTAGTATACAATTTCCGCTTATAACCACGTCTAGCCATCTGTTGAGTGGACAACAGAGAGCACCTAAACACTGCAATATAATAGTCTCAAATAATTCGACTAAATGAACCGAGCTTTAAATGAATGCAGCTGTGTGATAGAGTACGTGCGCTAAACGACTATCGAGACGACTGGGACTGACCGCATACAGCCTAAAAATCAAAACTGACTTTGACGACGTAACCCTAGAATGTCTTCGTTGCGAGTCTGCCTTCCTTGAGGTTCACATGATTAGCGAAGCGCATGCATTACGTCGCGTTAGGTTTCGGCCATTCACTTGGAAGGAGCGTTTCGTGCCAACTGGGCCCTTCCATACGTGTGTCTGTGGATTACACTCCGTATGGTTGTATCACCGAACAGATGACCGCAATAATGTGCGCACCAATGACTCTGCGTGCACCTCCACCAGATAGCCTTTACATGGGCCCGTTAGGAAAATAGCACAACAGCTGAAATGCGGCGGCAAATATGGTCTTGGCTACCCTTGTATTTGCACTTTGTGCTCCCCTGAGACTGTCTAATAAAGACAATACGATTCATTTCGTTTCTCTATTGCAATCATCAAAACGAGTTGTAGCGATGTTAATTTTTAATTGGTTGTATAAATTTGTGTACTACCGTAGGCATCTAAAATGCGCAAACCCTAGCCTAGTTGAGTTCACGGCATTACAAATGTACCACGAAAGGGTCAAGGGCTAGGTGTGCAAGGGTTAGAAGGTACTGGAAATGCCGATATAGCGTTGGTGCCTTAATTACACTCTAAGCACTAATCATGCTTACGGTCGCGTCTCTATCGCGTGCGTCTGTCATTGTAGCTGTATAACTACATTGACTTTATATGTATGTATGTATATGCGACATGGTCTAATCTATATCTCTATTGAGCTTACATGAAAAACTTCGCTGTGCTTTGTCGAAAACGGTCCATTCGGTTTCCACTTAGGCAAACATGAGTGTCGCTGTGAAACTACATTAAGGATAAATGGAATCATAAGGATAGGTTATGCAGTTTTGTAGCAATGAGTGGTGAAAATATTGAATATGTAAGTAAATAAATGATAAAATGTCAACTGAACGACGAAGCCGTAGGAAACTGATATTTTACGCTATATTTGTTGAAGAGCTCCTGAGGTACTAAAAGATTCAATCGAAGCTAAAGGATTTCAAATTTCACGTGTAGCGACACCGATCTTGGGGATATCTGAATTTGATGCATTCACATATGTGCGCAGAAGCTAAAAAATAAAATAGTTATGAGTGGTACGCTTCTATGATGAAAAAACGATATATAGATTCTGCGATTCCATACTAAGGACTACACTACGATTTGTTTTCACACCAAATTGTAACAGTTAATGCAACGTGAACGTTTTTCAATATTCCCAGACGGTATCGTCAATAATTGCATTCCATTTAGCCAGCAGAGTATCGCCACTCTTAATCGAACAAGAAGACGTTTATGGTGATTCTGTGGCTGAATACAAAGGCAGACATCAACTAGAACTTTACGGGATCTCATAGAAAATCAGCGGCGGAGATAGTCCTGTCTCGAATAGGTGGATATGATACACTATGTCTTCAAGCGGGCAAAGCTGCCTAGTAGACACGTAGCTATGTTTCTTCACCATAATGATTGACCGCACGGTGGCATTATCGCGCTATCAGCAGCATTGTAGAAAGTGTATTGGAAACTTCTCATCACGCAACAGTAAGCAATTAGCCTTGCGCAAATCGAGTTCTAGTTTCGGCCCCAGAATTTGGACAACATGTTATATGGAAGAACGATTGCAACCCGAGAGCAAATCGAAGATGCGTTAATACGAGAAGCAAGTTTACTGTGCGAAGGCTCTGGTAATAGAATCTCACAAAAACAAAAGATATATACGGCCTAATTTACAAATGAGTCTCTTTAAGGAGAGAGAAAGGGAGGCGCTGCTGTGACAATCGTTGCCAGCTTTCTACAGTAGTAGGATTATCATTAATAAAATCACAGATTTACACTGCCACCGTTGCCAATGTTGCTTTACGACTGGGTATTCGCCAAGTAGTGTGGGGCTCCCGCTGAGGGCGGATCTACTCACAACAACAAGGTAGGGACTGGGAATACCATTACCTATGCCCGTGAGTGCGGTAGTTGTCAGCTGACAAATGACCAGAGAACCTAGCCAACCATTAACAACCCTCTGTGAATTCTTAGTTCTTCTTTCCCGCACTCCGTTTATTTCACTTATCCTATTTCCCCAAGCAATAGCGTCACCTTGCTGGCCAGATTTTTGAAAAGAAAACCTGCATTTAATGAAGAATCGCGTTTTGAAGACCAGGCCCGATATTCAAATATCATGTGTTCTAATTCGTCCATTGCATTTTCGTGTTCGGTCATTATTTGTACAAGCTCAAGCGAGATGTCATTGCCTTTCCGCTCTATCCTGGCTTGGATTTTTATCCACTTACCCACCTTTCCATTTATTCCATTATATACTTTTCTTTCCAGGTTTAATCATGGTATTCCAGCTATTTTGCGTCGTGATGGAAGGATTCTACCAATTAGCCCACCGTTGCTGTACCTTGATGCGCCAAAGTATAATTAATGTCTCCGATTACCATAGCAGCCTCCCGTGGTCACCATTCTGTGAGACACCGTCCTGAGTATTACGTTGTGTCGAATCCATCTTCTTAACCCTTTTTTCGATCGCAGAACGTTATCAAATCAGACGGTACTTTCAAAGGTAAATATGAGATCAGTCGCCGTGGCATAGAACCTTTTTGTAGTCGTTGAGGAGTGCTTTAGGTTTGGCATTATCCGAGCTATTCCCTTGGCGGCTTTGGATGCTCAGTAAGCGCAACATCCAGAAGGGCTTGCCCGCTCAACGAGCTTTTCAGGTATCTAGCTTTTAGGAATTACCCCATTGCCATAAAGAACCTTGATACTTTCGACATTGTTTCTTCCTGGGGGAAGAATAGCCTCCCTTGTGTGCGGCGCCACCCTCACGGCCTTGGCGGTTAATCACAGGTGTGTGTTTCTACCAGGTGTGTTTCCACTGAATTGAATGCATCTTTGAAATTCGGCAGAACCGTTAGGATTAGTTCCCTGGTCTTAATGGCATTGCTGCTTTCAAATTCAGCCTAACTGACAACTCTACCTATGACTGATAAAACAGACCAATGTTTCCTAAATCCTACTTTACTGCGGAGATTGTGAGACAATTATTAATGATTATATCCAATTCTTTTGAAAATAAGTCAAGTACGCAGATAGATTTGTAAAATCCTTTCATATTGTACAAGAACCAGCTTTGCGGTCGGGACAGGCTGTTAAGTCTCGAAAATAGCACCGAAATGTAAGCAGAGCTAAATTCGAACTCATGAAAGCCGATGTCATATTCTTTCTAGCTTGTTGTGAAGGCTTACTTCTCTTGTCCATTGTAACGCCACTGCTTTCTCGGATTCCTGTGCTTTATGCGAAGTCGAGTCGCTTGTTGTCGTTCTTCTTCGTATGTCCACAATGAAAAATCTGGGGTATGCATGACCTTGCTAAAAATATTTTCAAGGTCCAAAGCGCCTCAATACAATTTGGCGCGATTATGGGTTATTTTTACGGAACTCGAGAACGTAATCGATTAGTTGACTCAAACAGCTGATTAAGTAAAAATTAATAACTTCTTTGACTGTAGCTACACTTTTTTAAACTGGATTTTCATCTTTATTCAAAATCGCTTTGTTTAGTATTTGAAAATTTACTATTTGAGCTCGTTACCCGTTTATTATTTTCAGGGTTGGTTTAGTCCAAAAATAATCTCACCACAGAGAAGTTGCAAATTTACACATTGAAAACCTATTCAGCCTTGAAGCCCTACTCAGCACCGTCGCAAAAAAGTATTTACAATATTTTCTGCTATAAATTCCTTTTTTCTATACATATTTGAATGACGTGTTATCCGATTTTATAGTAGTGTAATGTTGAAAACACCGCCTTAAAAATTGTATCTCACCTTGAAAGGAAGCTCTTATTTCTGACGACACCCTCATATTCTAACTTATTGCAAGGTGGTTAGGTAACCATTTAAAAGGTATGATCAGATATACAAAAATGGCTAGAATTCGACCTTTTAAAAATATCGCCGGTTCTACAAAAAACTCAAACTCAAAGTAGAAATTCTGCGCGTGCTACACTGTAGACCGTCACAGTAGTAATGTATACTAGTAAATTAATCCTTTAAGCACCTAAAGTTCTTATAAACATAGAGAACATAGGTTGAGCCTACGAGCATATCACACGTTGAATAAAATAATATTAATAATAACAGTAATAGATCTCATATTCACTTATATAAAATAGACGACCACATAATTAGTTGACGTGGTAGATTTTCAATATTTGGCCTCACTACGTTGTATTAAGATCACATTCGGGAACTAAATGTAAAGGCTAGTTTGATAGTGCCTGTGCATTTTGGACAAAAAAGTAGGCTATGTCTTTAATGGTAGAAAAATTAAACACTAAATCCTCACAGCCGTTGAAAATGGAAAAATAGTGTGGGTAATAGAAGCGTGTATTTAAAAGGAGTAACCGTAATGATCGCTAAGGCGATTAAAATCTATTAAGAATGGCTGAAGTTTCGTCTGTTTTCTTGTAGTATACTATGTTATTACAGCCATTTTTTTACAACCATTTTAACAAGATTCTCACATAATACCATATAACTCTTTCACGTCAAAATTTTCTCGAAGACGCTTACTAAAGGGATAAACTTATTGTGAAATAAAACAACCAAATTGATAGAGAACTAGACAATAAATATGATAACTATGAAGCTCATGAACTTTATCCTCGCAATTATGAAGAATTTCTTTGCGGCAAAGAAAAGCCTTCGAATGTTGGACATAAATAGCAGAACAAAACCGTTTACACAAGTTACGACTCTTGTAAGGGTGGGGTTATTCTTTCATTGAAAAAACCGGGTTCACAGTAAACAGCAATCCCTCCAAAAAGATGTCTGCTTTTCAGCGAAAGGTTCGTTTGACGGGTATGACGTTGCCTCACTCTAAATTAATAATTGGTCGCCTCCTTCAATTCTTTTTTCCAAGCTCCAAAGTGCTAACCCAACCGCTCTCCCGTGACTGCACCCCTCCTATCCGTATTGACCAACAACAAGGTGTCAAATTGGTAGGATGTTGTTTTTTGAGCGAAATGCTTCGTCGAAGTTGCTTTCCAAATATGTAGTAATGGGCGAACCCACCAGTAGCCCCAACGGAGGCAGGTGGGTGACAGCTTAGTGACAGATTAGTGACAGCCATGAATAGGCGGAATAATAATTATCAAACAGAAACAAGGAATAAGGGAAAAATAGAGGGTATTGAGAAGTGCAAGCTTTGGAGTGTTGTTTAAGGTCTTGTGGATGACGCACTAACTAAACCGGACGGGCTGGCACTATACAGAAGACGTGCAGCAACCACTATAATACGCTACTGGCACTCAAAACAGTATTGCCACACCAGAAAAATGTTCAGCGCTTACAGAAGGGCTACCCACACACAAGAAGTCGAGGACCCGGGTTTGACCCGGGTAAACAACCAGGACATCCAGGTATGGAGCGAGCTACCAATAAGGTACGGAACGAGAAAATGTAGAAAAGTAGCGAGCTAGAAAGAAACGCGCTCATACGTACTCAAATGCGGGTAAACATAACCTGAACCTTGAGAAAATTTAGGGGATCAGACTGCCTCGACTGTAGTGCGTATTTGGCTTTGACACATACAAACATAGACGTATACGCACGCATACATATATACACACACGCATACAGAGTACATTTATACATGACCAAGCCTGTCCACACCGCGTACCCAAAACAGCCAGAAGGAGTCTGGGTGCTGCTGAAAAAGGTGGAGGTGTCGGCACCCATGTTAGTGGAGATGGCAAAGGTACTTAACAAAAGGCCAATACTTTTTCGCGCCCCTGATATTTTAAGTGACATAGCAAAGTGAAATAAGTCAGAGAGAGGGAAAGAAAGCGTGTGTGTGTGTGTGTGTAGACTTCTTCGACTTATCATCACTCAATCTCCTGAAGGGATAGTGAAGGTAAGTCCTCCAGAGTCAACAAAGTTGAAAGGGCGTTAAAAAGTTTCGGCCTTTTATGAGCTGTCCCTTCGCTCCTGCAAGAGGAGAGGGTAAATATGGCTCGAAAGCAGATACGTGAGTAAACGAGAAGTTAATCCCTGCTGCCAGAAGCTTAGGCACAGAACACTGGACTGTCAGCAAGTGAAAAACTCTCGCTGTCACAAGCACTGATGACTGAAAATATTGGAGCTAATTTCGATATCGCGCAGCACATGTTAAACAGATAGAAATCGGGTGTGCCTATTTAAGGTAACGCAACAACATCATCATCAAAGACGGAGTGTAATTCTGGTACAAAAGCGGTGATAGAATTAGTTGCATCGTCAGTGGTCGGTGCAACCTCCGTCGTTTCAAAGAGGAAGACAAACGCGAGTGCAGATGGGTGGAAAGCAATGCTGTTGTCGTCTTATATGTTAGTTAAAATGGAGACAGGTTTATCTGATGGGGTGATGTTTCTTGCACATACGCATGACAAAGCCCTGGTGGTAAAGGTTCAAACAGTAGGGATCCTAAAGAGCACTGCCGAGGAAGCTTTAGCTAGAGACTTTTTAGAGACCTTAAACTCGCGCTGGCAAAGATAGAGGAGGTATTTCGGAGAAGCCGAGAAGGGTCAGGAACATTGTACTAGATTTCAACGGATATCACATCCGGCTTTAGATGTGCGTAACATATGTAGGAGCTCAACTAAATCGAGAATTAACAGGGGCGTACCATATTATGCCTACGGATGCTCGCGCCGGGCATGTCTATAAATGGTATACAAACTTATGAGCATAGAGTTGTTAATCGCTCGAAGAAGTGTCGAGATTGGTAGGCTAATCTAAGAAGAGATTTCGAAGAATTCGGATCAACAACGGTGGCCTCCTTGGGAACAGAAAAGTGTACATAAAGTCAATACGTGAGCATGATTACCGGGTTATGCCATGTGTAGGTAGTTTTGTTTCAATCATGATTGTTCTCGTTTGTACAATAGCATATGGAGGATACTTGTTTAAAAAGAGACAGAGGTTATATATGCTCAATAAATGTAGCTACCTTTAACTGCAGAGGGAACGAAAATTGTAACATTAAATAGCAACATACTGTCACAAATTTAAGGGAATTTTATGACCGAAATGAAGTGACGTATTTTTTGGAAATAAATTTTGGAAAGTAGCAGATGGTTTGTATATAAAAACATGTCGACTCTATCTTTTGTCCATTGTCTTGGGCCTTGGGCCCATCTTTTCATCAACGAGTGACGTTTGGAAAATATGCCCGATGGTATTCAGCCTCCAGTCATGTTTGAAACTAAAAGCGCAGTAGGAAACAGAGACATTGTGTCAATGGCTATTAGGTCATATTTTACAAATACGGGCGAAATTGGTTTCCCACGCATTGTCTTTACAACAGCCTTAATAATATCGCATTGTATAACCTGCACTATTAAAATAGCGTAATAAGCCCCGAATGAGTGCCAAACGCCGATGGCCAGATGAGAGATGATCTGTCGTCTATACTGATCATGTATGTGTGTCCATCAATGACTGTATAGGAGAGCACAGCCAGGTATATTGTGGTGGCCAGAATTTTCGTTATTCCAATTTTCCTCAAAAGCAAGAGAAAGAAATGCAGGAAAGTAATCTTCGGGCATTTTTGTAGTGAATATGGCAATATATTCGAATTTATTGCTCTTCTGTATTTCTGCATATTCATGTTTATGCTTAATTGATGACCACACTAATGCTTAATAAAATGTTGAAGCTTTTCCGATTGCAGGCATTCTTAATCTGAAAATATTTCCATACCGGAATTGACATGTCAGGAAGCTTTTTGAAGTTACAAAAGATGTTCTAAATTGTCTTTTTGGAAATACATATTTTGCAAAGTGCGATGATATTCTGGGCAGATTTATTCATTTGTTTTTCTCTTAAATGTTATTTTATGCGGTTCTTGGCTCATCTGTTTGAGCGTCACTGAATTTAAAGGATATTACAGAGTGTACTATCTGCAGCCATACCCCACTATAACCTCACCAGATAGTCGCACCTGTGCATTATCCAATAAAATAATGCAAATTTTCTAAACGAAGCCTTTCTTACCCAAAATGGGATCCTGCTACAAAATACCGTTAATTTAAGCATAGTAGAAATGCATTGGAGATATATAGTTGCTCGTGCGCTTGCATATGGCCTCGTTGAATACGATAAAACTCTGTGATAGCTAACTTAAGGACCGCGCTTAATTAAATTTCCCTGTACGGCGTATTTGCTCATGAGGATCTATGTCACACGCTCTCAGGTCCTGGGGATGGTTTTGTCTGTCGTGACGCTCTCGGTGTCACGTGTTCCGAAACTGGCAACCGTCGACCAGAGGGTTCCTCGTGTCGCCTGTGAGACGAAACATACCCTGACTGCTATAAGCGATTTGCCCGGACTAGACAACGCGAGAATGAGAACAATGTAGAATCCCTTACACACAGTTACAAACAGTTTTATTAAAACACCACGCACATCTCTGTCGGCTCGCACCGTTGAGGGCAATGAAGCCCCCCATCTCAGCCCCGTAACGTTTTGTCGATAGCCTCTATTCCTGCCGTGCGTGTACAGTCGTTTTTTATAAAGTACCTATTGTATAATAAATCGTTGCTAACCTCGACCGCCAGCGAGCTATTTCTTTAGTAGCGTTCCAGTCGGAAGATCGCTATTGCCTGTAGCCGAAGTAGCTGCGCTCCACGAAATCGTTCTCATACTGGGCCATTTCGTCGAAGAGCCAACGCGAGCAGAACTTGGTACCCGAGCCGCTGTACTCCTCGGGCAGGCACTCCGGGTCGATTGTGTTAGTCAGGTCGGCTGCACACTTGTGTACAAAGAAGCGGCTGCGTAGTTTGTCCGTGAGTAGGCACTTGATGATCCTGAGGACGTAGTGAAATACCATTGGAACGTTGACGAAGTGTATCGCTTTGATCTTGATAGGTAGCGCCCCTTTAAGTATCGACGTGTACGCCTAGAAATGATTGGGCAAAAAACGAAAAGCAACAGAAATTTCAGAAAGCGCCGGTTGCTCAATGTAAAGGAAAGGGACCTGGCTGCCGCCAACCGCGGAGGCCCGTCTACTTTCTCGGGAGAAACAGCCGTAGAAACGATGAGCTGGATGAGCTTCCAGATGAGCTGCTCCTATCGAAGACTATTTCCTGCGGCGGCGACAGAGGAACGGGAAAGACTAATCGGCTGGAAAAAAACTCAACGAAAAGACTTCGGCGTGATCAGGGAGTGAGCAAAGTTGTCGTACATACGCTATACTCACCCGAACGACACGTAGATCACAGTACGGGATGTGACGCGCCTCGAACCCCGATACGTCCATAATCAGAGTCCAACTTTTGTCACCGTCAGACTCATCCTTTTTATATAGGAAGTACTCGACCATATAAAGGCCCCACGTAAGGTAGTCGGCTAACACGTACTTCTCCTCCTCAGGGGCCCAATTGCCCTTACGCCAAGCTGAAATAGCATCGGAACATTGGGCAGTCAAAGGATGTCTGCATATGTGCCTTTCTGGCTAATATCCGTGAACAGACACAGTAGCGCTGATGTAACACAGCCATCGCGGAAACAGCGACGGAGCTCTTGACTCAATCAATGTTTGATGCTGATTTAAAAAGCGTTCGTTACATACCGAACACCCTGCTGCCATCGATTGAATTCCGGGTAGGAAAGACGGTGCAGTTGTTTAACGCGACGTAGTGCTTCATCCATCTGATGCCCCGGCCACGGGGCCAAATTTTATCCGGAAATTCCTTCCGCAGTTTGTAGTACTTCTGAATGCCGACGAACGCTGCGTCCACATCGAACTTCCAATGCCGCAGAAAGCAAAGCAAGAATGTTTTATCTCTTTGGCAGTGAATTTTGTCGTCGATCTCGGCTAGCTTGTTTCGTAGGTCGGCGAGGGCATTCTTTTGTTCCGCAAACGCCATCTCAAGCTGACCGATCCTGGGCATTGAATCTGGAAACCGCGTGGTTTGGGAAAAACGTCATGGTATCTTGGCAGAGCACACATGTACCTATGAGCGAACCGGGGGTCGATGCAGCATAGCCGTACGGTGAACACAAGGTAAAGTGAATCGTCAGAGCGTCAGGGGCACATACAATGCGAGCAAGGCGCATGTGAAGCACAACAGCCTAGCCGAGTGTACTGCTGAGCGCGAATCCGACCGGCCACTTGATCGCTATATTCCGAACAATATATTTAGCCTCGGACGGCCTTTTCACTCGTGAGCACCCCTCATCGGTACTCCGAGTCGGTCGCCAATCGCTTTGCTGCTGGCGAAATCGCGATCCTCGCGGCGAACTGGTGTTGTGCCTATCAGAGAGGGTTCCCTCCTGAACTCTGTGAACAGGACTCTACTGAACTGGTCCCACCCAGCAGGCGGTAGAACTGCCAGCACCTGTTTGCTGTTTGCTGTATGTGGTGAAGACAGTTTCGCCGCCACAACAGCGGCCTGCTTGAAACTTTATCTTTGTCCGGACCGTGTCAAACAACGTCACGCAGTACCCAGCTTGTCGACGAACTCGACAACGAATTCGTCTATATGCTCCTGCAAGGGCAGGTAGATCCATCGTACATTGAAGACCAACCTTATACCTACCTGGCAGGATGGTTAGAATGCGCTCTCTTGATGTGATGAAAGGGTTTTTAACACGAACAGCTCTAGCCCTCACTCACGATCAAACAATGTAAGAGCTGGCGCTCGACGCAAGAGAGAATCCCAATAGCCTCCTCAACTTGATTCATCTCTTCGGTGGATATATAGCGCGGTTTAACTTTAAGCTGATCAACGCAGGGTATATTATCTCGAACACCTGATGGTAGTCACAGTTCAAAGCATCTTGACGTGCAATGTGTATCAATAACATCCCCTACCCCGTTTGTACGAAAAGGGTTTTAAGGCTTTATGCAGTAGCATAGGCAATATATATACACGGGCATATAATGGATCCTGTTGAGAGGAATATGCATGCACAGATATGTATACCTCTTTCTTGGCTATTTTTTCTGGGGCGGGGAGTGCTGTTTGTCAAATCTCTTGACGTGGTTGACTGGTTTATAATGTACTGACATTATATTCAAACATTACAATCACGAAATACTCTCCAATGCCTAAAGGCTAGATGTGAGAAAGTCAAGATGGTTTAGACCTGTGATAGAAAAACACTCTGTATCTACTCTTCCAGCAACTTGCTGCAAATTATGTAATAGCATTGAAATGCTGTTGCATTGCTTCATTATATATATATATATATATATGGTGAGCAGATATATATATATATATATGGTGGAGCAGATCGAGGATGCATTTTATGGTATGAGAAAGATAACTCAATTTTTGATAAAATTAAAAAGGGCTGGTATGATGTTACTTTTATTAAAGCATCGGCGAAAATGGCGAAAGAATGTTTTTCCGTTTTACTTGGTACGCTGTACAGAACATAAATTTTTGAAAAAACTGTTACGGTTTTAAGACTGATGTGGAGTCATTTGGACACAGTACCAGTACAGACCGGCCTGTAGAACTATGACCATTTCCGCAAAAAACTGCACGCTTTAAATGAAACAAAATTGCGTAGCACCTGTGCAACAACAGTTGTTAAATACACACCCCAACAGACATAAAAAATACCAAAACACAACGGCACATCCATCCGCCGCTCTTATTGATCCTAGAGGAGTTCATAGGGAAACACACATAGTTGGTGCTGGCGCAGGTGCACCTTGAGGCGGATGAGCTACAATCTTTGTGTTCGTTATAATCACCCTCCAACTGTCAGCATTCTCCCCAAATCGCATGATTTGTTTAGTTTGTTGGCTATATTCTCTAAACAATATCCTGAGCTTGATTCGACCAATGAATATCTTCTTGTAATATCTTGTACTGATTGCTTTGTAGTGGCTCTCTTGATAAATCTCGTGGTATTTTCTCAGAATACAGTGCAGTTGGAACTGGCATATAAAGCAGCTCTTCCGTGTGTATTGCAGCTGAAATACCAGAATACCGATTCCACACTGAGCAGTTATTATTTTAGTGAACTAGATTCTAATAGGCTCTTTGCACGATACTCTAAATTTATTTAGTTCGGGATAACTCCCGAAGTAAGCGCAGAACAAGTCAAACAAAAAATTTAAAAATTTAGGTTTAAAGGCTTTAAAAATGTATTTATTAAGTCAGCACAGCAATGAAGGTGATTGCTGTCCTGAGACAGAGCATGAAGAAGCTTCTGAACGCACGGAGCAGTCGGAACTCAAAGTTTGGTTTATCGTCAGAGGTTAGGAGCTTGTTTTTGAATATTTGCTCGTTCGTTACAGGTCAAACTATTGATTTTGTACGCAAAAAGTTTTTAAGGTACTTCGGTAATTCGGCAATACTCATGACAGTTCCAACTGGACGTTGGTGTTGTTTTCTAGATACAGAAGAGACCAACTCACCCATTATGAAATATTTACATTCGTCTCAAGAAGCAATGTAAATACAATCCACTGAACGTTGAATGTTGGTTTATGCTCAGCCCCGAATTTTTACTCAGCTGATTATTTAAAGTTGGCTGGCTGTCCGAACACTGGTTGGCTAGCCTTGCCGTTTACCAGTAGATAAAACAAATCACATTCGTTCTTAGAAACAGCATTTGTCAGTTTTTTCAAAGGTCACGTTTATCTTCACATTCGCATTGATATGATAGAGGAGATTGAAAGAATGCGAAAATCGATACTGTGGACGTTAAAAGATATTTGTTACTTGTATGGCGGACTTGTAAGGGTTCTTTCCATAGAGAACAAAATGAGGTAGTACAGTATGCCAAATTATTTTATTAAAAGGGAAATCAGGTAGCGATCATCGATGTACGAAAAAGTAAATTATCCGTCGTACACATAGTACATTTTTTGTCCATAACATATAAAATAATTTTTTTTTTTTAAATTTGCCATTGTATTAAAAGAAGCACCTTAAAAAAAAGAATGTCCTTATTAGAAAGGATTACAATTTATATGATTCGAAGTTTGTCGCTACTTTACCAACTGGAGTGTATTGTCCTAGGAAATAAACTGCCTGCGATGCGCAGTATTTGAAACGTACAATATAATTTGTTAAAAATGACATTAAATTCTCAATGATACAATACACACTGATGTGCTCTCTAAGGATAGAGAGACATAATGTGAACGATTAACACATTGTAACATCACATTGGTGATGAGTTTTTTTTTACACAAACGACGGTACCGTTGGTAATCCCTAAGGTAACATAACGGGAGCAGGAAGGTCCAGTCAAAAAATCCGGATCCCCAACACCATCGTATGAAAAACACAAGCGTGTACAGTCAGTGCAAAACCAAAGCCTCATAAGTTGCTTCACGTAGATACGTAGGCATATACACGGAATATCATGCGAATAAATTTGCGTACAATCGCATTTTGGTTTACCTTAAGGGTTCGCCTTTAGGGGCATATTCACTTATATGCATTTATAATGCAATGTTCAGGAGAACTAAAAAAAATTGACCACATGTTTTAATCTAATTGACTTTGTAGTTAGAATTGGTAAGACAACACTCCATTGAATCATTTTCTCAATTATATATGCAGCTCCAGGGCGCCGTGTTAATGAATCTGTTATTAAATATTTTTTTGTTAAACAGGTCATGTTCGCTTATTTCAATCAGCAAGCAATTAAAGGCTGGTAGCATCTGGATGGCCTTTAACTGGTATAAAGAGCTGAAGAAACCGGATAAAAACGTTGGTTTAAATACCAATAAGAACAACGTGCTCATGATGATACCGTCACACACACGTATAGTTGTACAGTGATGTTTATACGTTTCTAGTAGATCATCCATGTAACAGTATTAACATATTCATATCGGAACCTACACCTGATCAGTTAGTTTTGCTTCCGATTATTTCGATTTCGACATGGCTGTTTTTACTTTAATCGGACGAATCTGCGGTCAAATTAAAAAAGTTGAACAATGACCTTCCTAGTTCTGCAAAAACTTCAAGGCATTTTCGCTAGGGAAATCAATGATGAAAACTCTGCTATTGTTATTATCCACCCTCTAAAGGAAAATATCAATGGCCCCAGAAAGAAAACTTGAGAATACTAATATGATAATTCATAATAATTTAAAGTAATAATGATAATAATATTTATAATTATTTCTTATGATTCGCAGACGGTGTCGATACGTTCAGAGAGTAGTCCGCGTTCAAAAAGGTTGACTGTCGTAAAAGCTGTTTGCTCGTGAGTTCTCATTTAAATTTTGCTGTTAATCAGTATACCATTGCGCTGAAGATAACCAAGCGGAAATTTCGTATTGGTTTCGTATTTGGTTTTATAGGAACGACTTTTTGGTTACTTTTGGTAAAAGGATGAAAGCCCTATTGGTGACTCCTGTTCTAACGATGCTGAGATGTTTGTCATATACTACACAAGTCGAGTTCATTCGTAAAATTTACTCGAGGTGGAAATCACTAGTTCTGCCTTTTTTGGCTTTTTGCGTAACTTAGAATACTTATAACGTATTATTCTTGAAATTGCAAGATAAAATGATAATTAATTTTAGCAATAATGGGTAATAGTATTTTTACTAATTACTATATATTGCTATTCAACTATTACGAAGTAGCGTATACACGAAGTGGTGTAACCTTCACTACACACGTAGTAGTAAAAAATAGTAGGCATTTCCAACAAAGTCTTTTGACTAATTTTTATTTCAGCGGAGCAATAGAAAACAATGCTTATAGGTGCCGTGGAGAAGACCGCACCTTTTTTGAGATGATTACTGAGTTTGGTGTGGACCTTTTCGGGGTAACGAAACACTTGGACATGTGAGACGGCCACTCCGCAATGTATTAAAATGGACCTGAAAACAATCAGACTCATTTACGATTTAGGTAGCCTCACTGAAAAGCAAAGAAAAAGATTACAGAACCGACTAGAGGGCTGAACTATGCCAGTAATGCGTTTTGTAAATCGCATAAGAATTCCTAAAATTACCAAAGCTTTGGACAGCGAGAACTCGTTCCACGTTCTCTGTAGAATAAGTAACAGGGTAATCTACTTAAGAGCGGTTCATTTAGAGACAACCGTACCAATAGGTTCAAGCCTATGCGTATAAAATGATGTACCAACACCTAGTAAAGTATTCAGGGTCGTCGGCACATCCTAGTGACAGAGTGAAACACTATGTCCTGAAGAATGAGGGAATAAGACACGCTCCTTAGGTCACTCCAGCTATTAGGTTTTGTCTCGGAACAATGCGAGTCCGAAAAGTCCTTCCTGACCATCTCATCAGCTACTGGTAGCTGCAGTATTTTGTAAGAGCATGGGCAGTAGATATGTGCATAGCAACGTTGAGAGAACGACTTTCGTACCGAGCTGAAGATAGTCGTCTTTTCTATCTGCTAATAGCTTCCTCAATTTCAAGCAATGATTAAACCTTAGCTAAAGCCGAACTCGATTGATCTTGCTATTGTTAGGATGACACTTCTCTCAATATGGCATAGAATTTGTATACTTACGTGGTCCTCTCCGGTCGCAAGACGCACGCGAACGTGCTAAGTTCACCCGCTCAACGCGGCGGGTATAGTCAATACTGTCTTTCACGCCTATCTCTTAAGAACTCAAAGAAGACCTGTTGACAGCGAACTTTCGGTATTTCCTGGGCAAGATAGAAAAAGGTTACAATGAAAAATCAATTACACAGGATGATTAACTTTGATAACCTGGCCCGCGTTATCAAAGGCTAAGCTAGGGTACTTAATTACAATTTTTCTTTATTCGTGTATCCATCGATTCTTTTACGTCTATGAGGCTGGATAGCTAGGCTTACATCTAAAAATTCTAAATGGCTTTAAAAATTGTAAGCGTCATTTACCGTAAACTAAAGAAGTTTTGAAACAGGACTGATTCGTCTTACAAATGGAAACTGTTCTGGACCGACTTTTCAAAAGGAAAGGTGGCTTGAATGCAATGTTTTGAGAACGAAGCCAATGGGACGAGATAACAAAAAATCTAGCAAAAGTATATTATAACGCCCAGGTAGAAAAGTCAATTTTTCTATCCATTTCTCATGTAGATTGCTTGATGCACTTGAAAACATTTCTTCAAAGTTTTACACTTTCTTGCATTATTATGGGGGAATCTATAAAATGCGAGGGCTTTATTGGCATCTCTCCTTCTGTCTGGTGCACCTCTTTATTCTCTGATCACCATCTGGATGTTATTATTATGTTGCAGGTGAGCATTGCGCTAGTCATAGGAGTAACTAACCCAGCCTGTTTTCGTCAGTTTGACAACGACAGCTGTGGCATCTAATAATTTCTGGAAAAGACGTCGGAACTATGTTGTCCTACCGTGCACGAAGCGAGGGTTCTTGAGAGCCCTTTCGATGCCTTTTGTGAGGGTTCGATTCTTGAGTACGGAGATTTTTCAAAATTTTTGAAGCAAAAATCCTTTACTAAGGAAAAAAGTGTCAGTTTACTCCAAGGATGAAGAGTTTATGGCATTGCATATCTGTATTGTTGGTACAAACACTTCTTCGTTAAATTTAACATCGTTGCTCGGAGGAAATCCACACCAACTTACTAATGGTTTCCGGAAAAAATGCAACCATCTTTTTATGCTAATTCTAATTATCAAAGTGTATTATATTTTTAATTATTGAGTTGTAAAGAATTGTTTCTGACATGCTATGAATAAAGTTGCAAGTGACTGTTGAGTGCTAGGTGAATAATTCCAACCGTCAATATTATGCAACGTTTTATCGCATTGCTAAATTTGAAGTAAGTTTGGTCTGATTTCTTATCACGAAAATATTTCTTGTCACCGTCTTAGGAAGCAATGCAACAAGCGGAACCGTTAAATGTTAGCTAATAGTCAGGCCTAAACATATTTTTTTATGGTCAGCCCTAAAATGATATCTGGATATACTACAAAAGATGTTATCTGTTCGCTACTGGTAAAAACTGTCACAGAACGGGGCTTCGACATTTAGAACACCTCTGACTAAAACTACCACGACCGTTCTAGGCATAACGACATAAACAGTTTTGAAATAGGGGTGAAAATATAGGCAACTCCCAGAAAGGGGACCCTAAGCAGACTTGTCCAAGAGAAAGATGATCCGGGTAACTAAAATAACAAGAATGACGTGCTTTGACAAAACTCCGTCAACTTTCGAATCAACGTAAGCATACTGACTTGATTTTAGTATACCTGTACAGGTTGGTCTGTAACAACGCAAGGCGCTTTTTCCGTCTGGCGTCACCCTGGTGCGTCTTGCATGTTCTCAAATAAAACGTATGCCCAGTATGGCGAACAGGAAATATCCGCCAATCAAGCGTCGCTGAGCTGTTCGTGGCCGTTGCCGATTTGCATAATGCATCAGTAAGGACGCATAATAGGTCTAACGGATCTTTTGTGCTATAAACTTTAACTACACATACAAAATCAAACCAGCAATCTTGCCTAGAATATGGCAAAAAGGGGCCGCATCGCGTGCTAAGTGTGTCTGCTTACACTTAATTGAATACTTTATTTTGTATCTACAGGAATAAAATTGGAGATGGTCTTGTGTCATCGGAAGATTCATTATAAGTATTTATCAAATGTTAAGTGGCTTATTATCTAGACAAGGCAATTATGCTGATACTCAGAGGATGTCGATTCCTCGCACGTCTATACATTTGGTTGAGGATATTGTTACGAGTATGTTGCTTGTACGAGTATTATCGAGAAAGCGAATTCCGATGGGCGAGGAAAATGTCTGTACGAAGAAGCAGTGATATTATCGAATCTTAAAGGAGATTCAAGAGCCCCAACGAGTTGTTTGGGCTCTGAAGTTGTCGCATTGGCGTCTATTGACGTCCCAATTGCTTCGCTGTGAATCACTTCTGTGACCTTTGGTATGTCTGACCGATTTACAGCCTGTAGTTCGAATAATACGTTTTACATATAATGTCGTTTACGTCCAGCATCCATATAAACACATTTAAAGGGCAGCGATATATTGTAAACAATTATTGTTTCCATAAATCTTATTCATGTAAATATTATAGTACAGATAGACAGTACGTTTTACGTGTAGATAAACCTAGAAGCCGATGCTGGCCGTCCCATGAGCAATAACCGTTACATATTTACTGGGCGATTTATAAGCTTGAAATACGTTCGTCTTTTTAAGCAACCACGAAATAACTTAAGTTTTTACTCCTTTTTTATATGTAAAGCTAACGTATGTAAATTTTGTTTCCACTCCAGGAATTGTCTGCCACAGTTCTCTATGCTCACAACTTCGTAGCAGTTTTTAACGCATAATTAACGTATAGTGATTTTTAAATAATCATACTCTTAATTCTACCTCGTTAGCTGACAAACACTATTTCGGCTCCTTGTTGATTTCTGTAGAGTGTATGAAAGCACACTTGTATGCAGCTATGCTTCGAAGCGAAGCTTCCGTTTCATTCTTATTTTTAGCATATGGTTTAGATTAGTAAAATTAAGATGACACCTGTTCCACTTTGGGACTGCAGATATTACTTCCTTATAATTTGGGTTTCTTGGGATTCCAAGATCATCGCAGGTGTTCATAACGAGAGCGGCTACCGCTCCGAGTTGTCTTATTAGATGGATGATTTTGATGCAAGAAATGGAGAAATGCTTACAGCCTTTTGTCACTCCAAGATTCCAACGCGTCGGAAATATCCTTTTTTCCACTCTTGTTTTGCTATATATATATATATAGTGCCTCATTCGCCGATGGTCTTTACATAGTAAAGTAGGGGGAGGTCAGTTGACACTTTGGCCGGGGTTGATCAGATGCAGCAAACAATGCAAAAAACAGGACTTTGACATATCGCAATGCGGTTTGCCGACTTATTCCACAAGATATTCTTCTCAAAATGTCCAAAATCCCCTGGGATGACGTTGCTGGCGAACTGAAATACGCTGAACATATCGCCAGTATTATTTAATTGTTTAATCCGATATTAGTAGTGCAACGCATCATTGGCCTTATCAGTGAGAAGATCCCACCCGGATTGAAGATCAGTACCACAGATGGCGAATAATGCCAGCGTGGAATATACGTAAAATTTTTCTCGTAAAAACAGTGTCTATCGACACGGTTTTAGTGTCGGAGCGTGCAAAAAATTGACTCCGGACATACTATCAGTGTAATGACGATGCTCAAGATAGCGGGGATTTTACTCTGTGGAAATTTCATGTGACGAAATGTCTAAGACTTTTACATATGAACTGATTGGCTACATAATGATCGTGATTGGACTGGGAACATGCAAAGCGATGTTGCCATTACATCTCCGATAAGTGAACAGTATCCTCAAACTTCGTTAATTGTAAGATGTGATACATATATTGGGCAATAAACCTTGAGTGAAGGGTTATCTCTGTTTTTTTACGTCCCCTTGCGATCGCCCAGACTGCTCAGTTGTTTCCGATGCCGACGATATTGAGTTGAGCTCTTAATGTGGCCACAATTTTTGTTCAATTTAGCTATGATGAATAATGTGGCGTGGCCTATTTGTTGAACCAAAAAATTAGTGAGGTTAATTTCGTGTTAAATCCAACACAAATAAGTTGAATCCGTGCTGTTTCTATGAAAGTGAAGGTGAACCGCTTGCCGAGGCACTAAGATGGCCACGATGTAAAAGAGCTGAGTGAACATATACACTGTCTCTGCGCTCACGTGAAGAATTTGAAAGCAGCTGAATGCTGATATTGTGGGTGCACGAGGTGTGATTAAATTCTTCTAATGTCTACACTCATCGGCTGAATTGAAGTTATCACACGCATACGCCAATTAAAGGGAATACGAGCGTTGAGAGGTTAAGTTGCTGTAGCAAACAGAGGAGAAGTTTACTGTGCATTAAAGGCCAGTTTACCTTGCTTCAGCCCGACCATAATCCGATAATCAAACTGAATCCAGTGAGAGCGGCTCCGAGGTAGGAAATCAAGCCGCTTTTCTGGTGGGTGAAGCAATAGGAGACCGTCAAACCGTCTCTCTCCGCATAGAAAGGCGATAGTTTCTGCTGAAACCCTTCCTTTTCGGTCGTTAACAACGGCAGCCTTGTAGAAACAGATTTGAATGATGTCCGATGACACACATTGATGATATCACTTTCTGTACATGCGATCAGGAATAGCACAGCCAGGATCAGTGTATTAACCACAGTCATAGTAGCAAACATGTGTGCCGTGTCACTGTCGAAGCTAGCACTACAGCAAAGCTAAGATAGATAACAGAAGGTATCCGCAAACAAGCAATGTCAGCTTCGACCTCATCTCGCGTTCTCTTTACTCTCGGGTGATTTGGGCTCCGTTCATTACTGCCAGTAGTCAACGTATCTAGGCAGCTTTTAACAATGGCCTGTCCTTGTCTGGCGTGCAGTGTACTCCACATTCAAGTTCGTACGACCAGACTGTTCGTCACGGATAGATGATTCAGTTGCGTAACCATGAGGGGACTGCATGCTGACGACTGCGATGAGATAAAGCCAACAGGCTATATAGAGCAGATATTTCGACATGCTAACATGCAAGCCACTGACTTCTTCGACGAGGATTTCCCTTAGCATATCTTGATCAGGCCATAATGATCTGGCAGCGAGAAGAAGCAAAATTATGTTACTGAAAAAACCCCGAAGGTGTCAGAAATAGCCGTCGGCGCCTGAATCTGATTCAAGTAAAATTCCGCACTCTCCAAAGCAGAGATGCAAGTTGTGGTACATATGAAAAAACGCACAAGTTGGGTCGACCGCTGTAATACTTTCCACCCAAATCGCTGTATAGTGCTACAGGTGGTTCCACGGGTAATATATTCTTCTTTATGTTTAAAGTTTACACCGCAAATAGCTGACAACATCAACATGAAGTCGGTGTTGCAACGGTGCATCGTCTACTGACGCCAATGCTCAGCCTGAAATCGAATCATCTATGAACCACCGTCTTATATATATATATATATATATATATATATATATAT
>MNPL01006023.1:32490-49725 GCA_002081605.1 Tropilaelaps mercedesae
TGTCCACCGCTTGTGACCTACCGAGCACGTACTTCTGACGGGCGATTCCACCGTAGCATTCATTTTTGCTGCGAAGTTCGTCCGGGACGGGCTTCCTTTTGCGTCGAATTCATATATTCCGGCGTGTATGACATTCGTGTGTAGAACTGTTAGAGTGAACTCCTTGGCGGCCTTGACAGGTACCGTAAAATAAAGGCATGTAATTAGGGATAAATATGAAACATGCCGTACCAGTAACCAAATTTTCATAAATTAATAAAATCGTTGGCGTGAAATTTTTTATTATAAGGGTGATGTGATGATAAATTGTTTAGAACGCAATTGGTGTCAATCGTGATAGCAAATGGTTCATTGTCAAACCTGTGTCCATTTTTAAAATTTGAAAGACCTTTCGACAGCACCAGAGAAGAACTGCTAAAACAACTCGATGACTCAGTTGCCTTCCTATAGAAAAGTGATCTGTTTGAGCACATAAAATTCTGACCAGGAATCATCGACTTGTTTTTTGTTTGTGGGCGCGCTGGTGAACCAACGAGCTTTTAACGTATCCCAGAGATCAAGCCACTTGTCATTTATATGGAGAACAAAGGTGGCAGGACCATGCCTTACGGAATCTGCAAGGCAGAACTACTTGAATCAGATTACACCGCTAATCCAGAACAGGAACGATTAAGCTATATTTTTATCGTTTTACTATTCCAAACTGTAAGTCACGTGTCGTGTACGACATTTGCGATAAACTCTGAATGAACATGTGGAATAATATCATAACGACAATAGGAGAGTCACGTATGTAGATACGAGATTTTGTCGTGTATATACCTTGATTCATGTAACTATAATGCTTAATTAACGAGCAGAACGTATCAAAAGTGTTTCGATGCCAAAACATTGCTTTAATAAATTAATTATTCGTTATTCATTTTTCCATTTCATACTTAACTGTAGATGCTTGCTTGTTCATAATAACGTACACATCGACAATTTTGCTCGATAATGCATATGGTTTTGTGGATGATTTCTGGAAATTGGAAAAAATATCGTGCTATCATTGTAACGGAACACTGAACTATTTTATTTCTAGACTTTTTCTATTTGGTTTGGCTTCCGTATGATCCGTTGAATTTCAAATACAAATAACAATGGACGGTTCGGGACGCCATTTGATATCTCCGCATTATCCTTTGGCAACTCAACTACCGGTGTCATTGACTGGCCACACTTAACAGATGTTTTTGCAGTCGCACAATTTGTTTCAGCGGAAAAAGTCGCACCAACGCCCCAGTGGCCAGCCGGTGACCTCACTTATTTGACTTGTTAAAATGCTGATTTATTGAAGGGATAGGTTCGGATGATATGCGTATACTTCGATAGACTGATCTGTGCATCGGAGACTCATCAACAAAGTAGGCAACTGCTCGAATGCCGAGCAGATGTCCTCGCGCCTGGATAAAAAAGCATTCGAACACGTGGACGGTGCTAAGAACAATAGTCGTTTTAAGGCTTATCCGTCGTTACGTCACGCTGAGAGCTCAGTAATAAGGATCAACTAAGGTGCGTGGGCGTATACCACTTAGTAGGATGACGTCAACAAAATTCGTTGACCAATTGAAGAAAAAGATGGAGATCTGAACGTGAAATTGGTTAGATCAAGCGTTACAACAAAACAATTTACGTTGAACAGCCCGTAATGTTCACATTAGCCACAATAATATAGCGGGCGTAAGGTCTTGCTAGAAAACGCTAACCTAAACAACACACATAATTTCCCAAAATCGGATTTTTGTTTGTAAAAGGGTCACAAGTAAATCTGCGCAAAGAACTAATTACTTTCAGCAGTACAACTGTCCATCTGCATTTGCTGCAAGCGGATAACCGCCATACAACGCCGGGAAAGGCATCTTCAACTTTCTTTTCAAATGAACTAATCTGTCCACCAAGCACCGATAAGGCAGATCACTAGAATTATCACTTTTAGGGTAACACCCACCTCTAGAATTACCGTGCATGTTGGGGCGATTTCACGGACTTAATATCGTCCCGTAGTTTTGGCAGCCAATAGACTTTGAGCCTGGCTTGGTCCGCCCCAACTAACAACTCATCAACCGTCCAACCGTTACTGAGCCTAATGTTACTGAGCTAATTTGTAGTCAATAGCTTAATATCCGAACACATCCGGAATTCTGCAGTAGAGAAGTAAGCCAGACACGACCTTGCAGGATCGTCAGACCCGGACTTCTACCGAATACGTGGGTCGACTAACTCGCGATAATCTATTTCGACACTCATATACAGTAGAATTAAACACTGCCGACATGTTTACGCCTTGTTTTGAGCACCGCAGTAGTGTCTTACACGCCAGAGCCAGAAAGCGTACCCATAATAGTCGTAAACGCAAAACACAGTTTCTAGCTTTAGCTTAAATAAATCCAGGCTTCAGCGAGCGTAGAAGACACAGGTTCATAAGTGATGTTTTAATTCAATTTAAAATTAGAAAATTTTTTAAACGTACATTCCTCGCCTCGTCGATTTCTCGGGCCGATTTGCGATTAGGAAAGTGGAGCTGCGCTCACCCTGGCAGTGGCGAGATGAATGCAAAAGTGCTGAATGGATTCCGCACAACTGGGCAAGAGCGGCGGAGCTTGTTCGGCGGCAACTGACCCAGGCAAAAATTTTGCCTCTTTTTATTGAAGGAGACGGTGTCCAGCACGCGACTGGATCCGCACTGGATACTGTTAGTTTTCTAGAGCTGACCATCGGCCAATATTTAACGGCTACGGCGGCCATCGCATTTCGAATTAGTGCATGGGCCGTAAGACGACTCTTTAGCGGGGTCTGTGCCCGAGGACTTCGCAGAGCACTTATTAGAGGATTAGCCAAAATCCTACGTACAAGTCGTGCACTTCATTTAAGGTCTTTCCGGAGTTCACAGCCAACGATACGAAAAAACGCTGCCTCCTAACGCCGAGATATTTTCGTGTTAACGCAACAGATTAATGAATAAATAAATATCAAGGCGTCGATATTATTCACGTGGGTAAAGATTACGGTGTCAAATTATCATTGGGTATGAGGCCGTTTGATACCGGTGGCGGGTTCTAGTCCCGCCGCAGCAAACCGAGGAAAAAGCATCGCGCGCACGGCGGCAAGTTTATAAATGCTCGCTTTCAAATTCGCTTCCACTTTCGCCGTTGATCTTGAGTGGGTCCATATACGTTTTGATCACAGGGTGCGAATTCAAGGGCAATGAGAAGCTGTCTCTACTAGGGGCCGATTCCGAATAACCAAATGGAAAAACGGACGACCAGGTGTGCGTTTTCCTGTACTTGCTAGCATAGATCGTCTCTAAAATGGATAAGATTTTTCATCCGGCGGTTTGCTTTACACTGCAAACAGTCGCTACGACCTTGTCGAATCTCTAATGGTTCACATGATCTTAAGACGGGCACCCACGTGAAACAACATTTAGGTTCTCAACTAGACAAAACCATATGGTTAGCCCAGTCCAACATCAATTAAGCTAAGGTTCTCTACAAATAACTTAAGAAAAATTCACATTTTGCCACCGCTTCAAACATGGCTATATACTCGTTCCTGGGGCAACGTCATTGGAAATGAAATATTTTGCTTGTACAACAATGAAGAGATAAAAGGGTGGGTCTACGGAGCTGGTGTTATATCTACAAAAAACACTTGTTAACAAATTTATAATGCACAGGACCTTCGAATGCTCGAATGACCTTCGATATGCCCTAGTATACAGCACTCAAAAATTCTAACGCCAGAGGCATCAATCGCTGGAGTTTGTTGTGTCGCTCTGTGGGGTTATTCGCCTAGTCGTAGATACAACCGCGTTCCGTTTTTCTGCGTACATAGCTCGCCTTATTTCCTAGTTTCAGTCATTACAACGTTTTATTATTATTATTATTATTATTATTATTATTATTATTATTATTATTATTATTATTTATTATAAATTTATTATAAATACAACGTTTTATTATTATGATTTATTATAAATTACACTAACTGTCACTCGAACAAGTGGTAGAGCATGGGGATCAGGAAGACGGATCGACTGGATGATGGTGGAAGTTGCAAAGGGTGGACTTTGCATGGACATTGTGTAGTAAGCCGGGGCCGCTGAGCTTCTTTATGATGACATCTTGGTTGATGGCTGCTACAATTTTTGTAACTGTGTAATTCAAAACTGCAAGGTAGATATCCGTGGGAGAGCTTTCGATCCTGGGGCATACCACTTACAACCAGTCCGAAACAATTCCATTAGCATTGTCTTCAACCATACGAGTGCCTTAAGTAACAGACCCTATGCAAACGACCCACTCTTGCATCTCTATGCAACTACCAATTCAAAATGGTAGTCTGCAGCAATTTCAGGTGCTTGCTTCAGCAGAAAACAGCTGTTTAGCCAACATCTACATCGCAATCTTGTATCCTTTTGCTTTGTACCTACTTGCTTTGATCACTGGATCGCTTTGACGCGAGGCTAATTGCTCAACCGTGCGCAGAACAACGGAAGATTATACGGAAATAATTCGTAAAATTAACGGTATGATATAGATCTCGATCTCACAGACACCTCGAGCTCCGTGAAAGCAAGTGACAAGCAAGTAAAAAAAATAATTAAATGGTCTTTCTACTGCGGTATGAAAAAAACGAAGAGAAATATGGGTTTGCTAAGACAGTATAGTCATAAAAGGCATCTGGACTACTGGCGGATGGCACAAGGGAGAAGCTGAGTAGTAGAGCAGCGATAGGAAAGCAGTTGGAAATTGAGCGCCAAACCTGTACAAATTGAAGAAGGTTGAGGTGAATATTGTTGTGAACTTTTACATGTAGGTGGGGAAAACGTGGACATGAACTGATTTAGATCCAAATATTGCCAAAAATCCTATCCCTGGCGGTAACTCCTATTAATTTACCTTGCCAGACATGAAAGCGGCGTTTTTCCCTCCATCGACTGCCAAGCGTTCAGCTTCGCTTGCGGACATTATGCCTCACGCGAAACTCTGCTGTATTTGCGTGTCGGCCGTTAACTGCAAAGACCTCAATATTGTTCCTTCAATGCACTCGCACGTATTGTAAACCGGGGCAACCAGCTTGAGTGACGCTACTGCTTTATGGCAAAAGTCTCGGCACGGCAGGCACTAGGTCGAAGGAGAGAAAAACGTGCGACCTCTGCGCACCGTTCCGCTAGTCGGAACGTAACCGTTGACCAACGAGTTTCAGAATTGTAAACCTATAGCGTATGCGTTAGATGACCGCCAGCGCAAGGTGTAATTGAGACACGACGCGAACAACAACATCGCTCTTGACACGTCACCATATTAATCATGTTTTCTTTATTTATTTAATTGCATTACGTGACATTGTCTTTTCGACACCATCAATAACCTTCTATCAACTTTATCAACTGTGGCATATGTTTGACCAGGTGAGCAGGTGACCAGAGAACACGCATGTTTCTTGATGCGATGTTGAAATACTGTATAACGCAGATTGCAGAGAAAATGCGCCTTCCGCTAAGAGTACCATGCGAAAGGTTTACTTTTCCAAAAGCACCTTTATTTACAGCCAGACAGTAAAGCTAACCCGCTCTGTACACCCGTGTAAAAACAGATGCTGTCCGTTATTTGTCTGTGTTAGCTACTAACAAAATTATCAACATGACATTTTGCCCTTCCGATACACGCCTGCAATCCGTCATCAAGTGCGCTGACAATAGTGACGGGGTATAGATAACATTGTTAAACAAAATTGTATTTAAAGGTATTAATCCAGTTCAAATCTCACGGGGCTCCTTTGAGTTGGGGCGATTTATACAAATGCACACGTGACATCAGGATTATGAACTATTTATAAAAAGCTGCGTATTTTATAATTATGCGTATTATATATTATATAATTGAGCTTCATACCAATCAAACCATAGGAGACATAGCATTGTATCAAACATTTGTAGATGTCCGAAGTCTTTGCAAAGCATTGGCCTGATTTGAGCTGGAAGTCGCAGTCAGTATTTGATTATAGTAGATAGGCTTGTAAGTACAGCGGAATAATGGGTATGGCGAATTACAATAGGTGACGCTGAAAAACCACAAAATACGCCTTAGCAAGATCAACTTCATTACATTATAGGTGCCTTCACACTGCTGAAGCGTCTCGCCAACGAACTGTCCTCAATCACGGTGCGCCGTACAGGAACAAAGCTCCTAGGCGAATAGTTCAGAAGCGCTCAACCACTTTTGTACAGGCAAAATTACCCGCAGCAATTTCGAGGCGATAACGTCGAGCGAAATGCATCGCTAATGAAGCGATTTAACGACGATTTGGCCTTTATCATCATCGAGAACCGGTCTCATCCCTCTAATCTAGCAGCCTTTAAGCGCTTGTCGGATGCTATCGGCTTATTGACAGCATCACACAAACGTTACGACGAGGAGCAGAAATCGACAATACTGAGTCTGCGGACGAGGACAGTGTTCCTTTTTCGTTGAAATTTCCTGACTCTGGGAAAACGGCGATATAGACAAAACATTTCCTAGCACAAATGGCTACGGGGAGATGACAGGCTTCCGGTAATCGGCGCACGATTACTCGAGGTTACACCAATATTATTGCAGTGGACCGCCAGATGACTGCAATCACCGTACTCGCCAGAGCGAGCTGTTGCGCATATTTGGTTGATAGTTGTGACCCAGCGGAGTTACAGTTGTCGGCGTGGCTCGTTATGATCCGGATGCGTTCGTCGGTCGCGGCGTAGATTGGCGAGTTTTGCTCGATGTAGGCTATCAAGAGGTCCGTATCCTTAATGGCTGGAAGGGGAGTGCGTTGACGGAGACGCAAGTGCGCAACGATAATAATACAGAGATCTAGTTACTGTGTGTGGACGGTAAACATCTTACGGTAGTAGGGGAGCACAGATTAGAATGGTCGGTCGAGAGCTGTCAGTAGGTTCGTGCGTGTTGCGTAGCTTTCAGCAACGACGTATAATGTCCAATCGGATGTAATGATAGAAATAGCGTTCATAGTAATAAAACTTATAATCCAAAATAATAGAAGTAACAATGATAATGTCACACATAATGTGGTATATTATTACGTGTAAGAGCTCGTTATTCCAGGTGAATCAACGTACATATTATACTTACTAATTATTTCGAGACAGAGTAAAACGCACTTGAGTAAAACTCCGACCTTCAACTAATAAATAAATAACCCCTTCCTACTCCCCCGGAAAGTCGCCAGATTTTTTTACGAACAAACTCTAGACGGTGACGCGTCCCTTATCCGAAAAGTGATCTTCTGGAGCTGAGAAATCAATCACGAAACCATCCACTCGCTTTTCCCCACTTTCTCACATTTGACGCTTGTTCGATTTGGCACCGCCTACCGTATTTCTCAATGTCCTTGTTAGCCACATCGCTAAAGTTGTGGTCATCTCCGCCCGTCGCAAGGTAGTCGGTGATGGCTACGCGGTAGGTTCTGCTCATGTTTAAGGGTTGCCACACTGGGTTTTTGCAGGTGCTACAGAGGGTCATAATCGAGATGACGCGCTGAAATGCCGGTTTCGTACTGTCGACCACAATTCGAGCACCTGTACATCGTATTTTGTCGTTTCGGCGCACGGGTACAAACGGACAATTGTTAGACAGTGGGGGGCAGGCAGTCGTTTGGTAGGTCAACATTTACTCGTTGATAGATAACCCATGCAGCGAGCACTCTATAATATTTTGATAAAATATCATGTCAGCATTACTGATGTGCTCGCCAGAGCTCAGAAGATCCATATCGTACAACTAATTATCGCTAGAACAGGTTCCTTTCGGAATGCTAGCAATAGCACAGTACAATGTCGTGCGAAAATTTGGACTGGTAATGCGAGATAGATGTTCATATTGTCACTCCATTTTGGCTTGACTACAAAAATTTGTATGAAGAAGCAGATACTTTCTTAGCCAGATACGATTATCGGATTACTAAGACGTCCGGCGTATTCAAAATAGCCATTCGAAGGTCTGACAAGAGAATTAGGCCATGATGTCTTTAGGGCAAATCGTGTCATGCAAATGAAAACTGCATGCTGAGACGTGAATTTTTTTATATTCTTCATGTATAACACTTGTTAAATTCGCCCCTATTCAAGCTAAATATGGCACTTCTACTTGTTACCCTCACCACGAGAAGCGGTTTCGAGGCCTACAACACAAGAATCCAGAGTGTGATTAAGCTGGCACAAGCACTTACCTGACGAATGCAGAAATCCGCCATAGCTAATCTGGCGTTCTATCAGCGCTGTTGTATCGTACCGGCGCACGCTGGTCTCGTACATTCTTTTTACCTGGCTGCCATTCAATGTGAGAACCCAGATGGCATTCGCGAACGGGTACACCGTGACTATATCTCCATAAGTGACGTTGCCTTTCGAAATGGATCCGCGTATTCCTCCCCCATTGACAACAGCTATGTCGATAGGATTCCATCTGATTAGGCTTCGAATGAAAGTGGATGGCATATAAAGGAACATATTAATTAACGAAGCCGTCTTGCTTTGCCTTTGTGCCGACGCGGGAGGCCAGAATCTTAGTGAATAGGTTGTTTAACGGAACAATCTTATTTTGCCCCCATGTTGACGTGAGAGGGTGGAACAGGAACAAGTAAATTTATTGATAGAGGATACAGGGGCAAGATAAGGAGATAGCGTACAAATTTTGTCGTCCTTCAGCTGTGCCGATGGGCGCAGATGTCGTAGCTATTGCGTAAGAAGGTGAGGAGACTCACATACCGGCAAAAGAGAACGGCTTCCTCTTCTCCGCAAAAATAAACCGAGCAAACCGGGAGGTAGATGACAATAAGCAGATTTGCCTTTGCACTACCGTCGCCCTGTGGTACCCCTTCACGCGCCAGCGACACCCAGTCGCCCTCACCCGTGCGCTTCGCGCTTTCGAGTGACAAGGCCGCTACGGAACAAAAAGGGCAGACTTCTCGCTCGTCAAGCTCGGTGACCCTGGGGTGCATTCGTATGCGCCTTGCGACTGGAGCAGACACGTAGGTGCACGGGTTCGATCCCCGCCGGTGCACATTTACATTTATATGGGGTCCGTCTTAAAAGTAATGCAAAAACTGCTACCGTGGACGTTAAATGTTGGCTGATGGTCAGCTTTAAAAAAAATATAGACTTCTCTCCTTAGTACGCCCACCAGTTTTGAACTCAGACCGGCAGGTTGGATAGAAGACAAAGGGAAGGGAGCTGGCATAGCAAGTTGGCCTGGCCGGCCTGGAGACGCGATCTCGTCTCCATTTGGGCCCCAGTTTGACTGCCTTGACAGTGGCTGCTAGTAGACGCCCTCGGTCAGTGTCTACCCGATCTTGAGCGTCATCTAAGTTTTCGCACTGAATGACTGTTCTATTGAAGAAAGGGAAGTGGCTGCACTTAATAGTCACTCGTTCACTTAATACAATAGAGATTGTGCTGTTTGCGTAAAGGATTTGTGTGCTGGCTATTGCAGGACATGCAGTGCGTGGGTTGGTTATGTACATACACCTAACGCTACGGGGCCGAGCTTGCTTAAGACAATTTATTCAAAAATTCACGCTTAATTCACGTTTTGACTGTTCAGTTTGACTGTGTCACTAGACAACCTTACCCCGTCGATGGTTTTCTTACGCTAAAACGCAATAAAGTTAGCCTGCAAGACCGATCTGTAAAAAAATATTCATCCTCTTAACCTATGAGAATTCAAGATATACTAACCCTGGGTATTGTACTAGTTTAACAAAACAAGCGCGCCTCAGCGGTGCGAAGAGTTATTTCAAAGGGACTGTTCTGGCATTGGTAGGTGCTGGCAGCAAAATGCAAGCGACGACTGAGAGACGACTTGTCGGCGCTTTTTATGTGAGGACAAAAACATGACACGCTTTCGATTAGCTTGCGAAGGCCACTGAGACGAGCAGGGGGCATTCGATTTTTAACAAGTAGGTGTAATGAGGAGTTCATTTCCTCTATTCAAGAAGTGCCCCCCTGGAATCGGTGCTTCAAGCTTCCAGCACTGCTCCATCGTAAATGACCTGCGACGATTTCATATGACTAGCGCCACGTCTATAGAATTATTTCGTGGAACTTGAATACGACAGAGCATATTATATATTTCAAGGTTTATGAGGCAAGCATCCGCACAATTTGAGTGTGTGAAAATCCAAATCCACGTTAATGGTATCCCATGCTTTCAGCAGCCCGCCTCATGCTGGTGCAGTGCGATGTAACATTACGAAGCTTTCTAGAATTTTTCTCCCGACCTGAAATGTAATATTCTCATCAAGAGGACATCTAACATAACGATTAGCAAAAGAACGCCCCCAAGCAGCGTCAACTATGAGCGACAATTACGAGCGATATTTGTGCCCTACAATGAGGTGCAAGCAGATCCACTATATATTAGCCAGCCTGACTTACCTATTATTACCGCTTTTGTAGCTGTCGACGATGAAGTGCTTTGTAACAGCGTCGGCCAGTAGATTTCCAAGAGCACACTCGCCGAAGCGACAATCTTCCTTGTCGCCCGAAAGCTCCATCAGAGAGTAGCCAGCATACTTGTTCGCTTCGTGGTCAATTTCAGCACGTTTTTCCTGCAGGAAGGCCTCCACCTCGGGATCTTGAATTCGGCGACGGTAAGAAACGAAAATTGTGAGCGATGATAGGAACATTTTCAAAGGTTACCACGGATATGGGTCACGTAGTCGACACTACTATGGTATACAGAGGGTTAGACCTCGCAATTCACCCTCATATTTGCGTGCGATGCCTTTCCCAGCACCAGAAAGAATAGAAAAACAGTTGATGAAGAGAAACGCTGATCAGTTAGCTGTTTGATGTACTTGACTAATGAAAACAACAGTCGAAAATGCAGTGGTTTTACAATGACTAAAAAATGCAGTGGTTTTACAATGACTAAAAAATGCAGTGGTTTTACAATGACTAAAAAATGCAGTGACCACTACAACACGGCTAACGCGTCGAATATCGTCTAAGGCCGCCAAAAGGCCCACCAGAATGTACCAAATTATATTCAACCAGTACTTCGATGATACCCAACCTACGTACCGCGTAAACAGCTTTGATTTGTCTTCTAAATTTATGTCAATTTTCGACAGTTAAAACTTGTGCAGCCTAGTGCTGGCGAGCTATACTTGACAGGTTATATCGAATGACTGAGAAGCCCTCTTAGCAGTGACACGAGCCCTATTCGGTTCTTCGGCCTTCGAATAGTGGCCACTCGACGCAGTCTTCCGGTTACCTTTGGCGACGGTGAAGTTGAGAAGAAGAGGGGCATTTCCCTGCCACGACCGAACCATTCCAGTGTCCTCGTCAAATGTTACGTTGAAATAACCGAGATATTTGCCTAGCCAGAAGTCCTGGACAACAAGGGCGCGAGTTCTGTCTTTACGGGTAACCACGGTTGGGTACGGACCCTTGACTGGATCCCCGGTATTTTGTTCAACTGAGGAAATACACGGCGGAAAACAGACAAACATCGTTAGCTGTGTAGATACGCATACGATAATTCTCGTGTCCACGCCCCTGGCCGTTGTTCTGGGGTTGCCTTATTGTACCCCGTCAACGAACGCACTAACACTAAGCAATTGTTTAAAAAGCGTGTGACAATTTTGCTAAGGAATATGGCTATTAAGGCTTTCGACTTTCGAAACGTATAACTTCAGTGAATGGCAAACACGCTTTACTTTAGAAGAAATAGACACATTTTCTAGATGTGTTCCTTCCACAACGTTCGCCAATCCTAGAAGGTGCCGTACGTTCTCCACCAACAAATGTAGGTACGTTAAAGAAACCGCGAAAACCTGCAGGGCAAACGGCAAACTTCGTTACCTGACGAAAGGTAACTATGCGAATGGCCTCCGACCACGACGCTGACCAGGGGTACCTTCTCAGCGATCTCCTGATCCTTCACGTAACCCGAGTGACCCAACGCGATGATAATCTTCACGCCTTGTTTATGGAGTTTTTCAGCCTCCCGCGAAATGCACTCGATCTCGTCCGTCAGCACGGTATTGTTGTCTAAATGGAGCAGGTTTATTAATGTCAGCTAAAATATTTGTGCCCTGACTGGTCTGAGTGTCAATAGGATCGTCAAAATCTTGTCCCATAGATCAACTCTTGTTCTATACGCGTGTTAGCATATAATCCATTTTCTGACTCAGCAGGCGCCATCAGCATCGCGAACGCTAAGGACGTAGGCTACCAGTGCGCATACACGAAAACTGTTAGAAATTCAACAAGCAAACACTGTGTGGCTACTGTGTGCCCATATATGTGTAGTTTGTCAAATAATGTAATTACTCCACATACTACTCGCCTGTGACTAACTAAAGCAGCATTTGACGCGACTGTACGTATCCGATTTGTTTTAATGAGGTTAAGTGCAAAATTCATTAACTGGGCAGCACGGCAAATTTAAATTCAATTGTATACAATGAATTAAATGTAATTCATTCAACTTCTCAACATACTCAGCGTACAAAACTGAGTAGATATATTTGTCGTGCTATTTAATCCTGTCGTGTGAACTCCTCACCGACGTTCGAAAGGAACCGCGTATCCGGAGTCAGGAATCCAATAACGCCGATCTGCACCCCGGATCTCTCTAGTACAACTGATGGCAACGGCTGGTATTTGCGCAGAATCGTGTCGTTGCTGAAGTCGACGTTACAAGCCACCACGGGCGTTTTGATAATTGCTGCTCGCATCATCAACGGGAGAAGACCTGCGGACCCGTCGTCGAACTCATGGTTGCCCAGCGCCTAAAGTCTCAGACAAGGCGCATCGACAGATAGGTATTACGATTACTTCAGGTTTATAATGAAAAATCAGTAAAAGCGGACTTTGAAGCTAAGCGACACAACATAGGACGTTGGGAAAACTTCCTAAGAGAAGCGCTTTATTCATTTGCGGCCGAATCGAAATCTCATAATCGAGCACGAGAGGTTAGAATAGTGATAATAATAATACTATAGCGGCTAATTTAGTTGTTAATGTGCCAACGCCATGCGGCACTTGCTTGTTAGGTTCTAAATTTATTGTATGACAATCAGAAACAGAAGTTCTCTATTGCCGCTATTTCGTAGCAGCAAACCACAAATTGGCCACAACCACCGCGTGACAGGTTATCGAGCGAGTTCTCAACGGAAGAGCAAAAGGTACCCAAAAGTTTCGGTCGACGAACTCTTTTCATTGGATTGGGCCACTAGATAACAAAATCGTCGTCATGCGTTTATTTACCATGGCATCATGCTTAAGAAAGCTGATCGTCTCCGCAATGATGTTGCCCTTTAGCATGTAGAACCACATCGTGCCCTGATAATAGTCACCAGCATACAGGAAGATAGTATTGTTTATCCGGCTGCGTATATTATCCACCTGGAAAAATGACCGACAGTACCAACGTGACTAATTACCCATAATACCGCGATGGCGGGTGGGTAATAACACTGACCTACGAACTGTAACGTCCTTGGCACAAACTCCAGCTGAGTCATCGTAGTCGTGCCCATCGAGCCTTTCATGTCATGTTTGAGCAGTGTGATTATCGCTCACTCCATCGGTAGTCACTAAAGTCTTCATTCATCTTATGATAATGTCTGTCAGAGGTTTCACTCCTAAAAACAAGCTTGTTTTTGTGCGCGTTTTTTTATGGTGTACATCTAATATTTGACTTTACTCGGCCGAGATTTCTTTAAAGTGCCGAAAAGATATTACCTCGAATTCTCTCTCCCTCGCTACATATTAGTGGTCAATCAAAGGCGATATTAACACTTATCATTTTTTTCTGCTTTTTTCGACTTTTTTTTATAACTGTGCTTTCACTTTTGAAAAACTTTGATGTTTTTTCCACCATTTGGTTCGCCGTTCCCGTGAAAATTCATGCTGGATCAGGGCTGTACCCATCATACTCATATCTGTGAACAAGCACAACTCACGACTGTCTCACAAAGGCCAGCGAGACGTCATACCACGAATTTCTGGCGGGCGATTCCACCGTAGCACTGATCTTTTTGGCGGAGTTCCTCATTGCAGCGACTTCCTTTGGCGTCGAATTCATCGATGCGTGCGTGAATGTCATTTGTATGTAGGATGGTTAGAGTGAAATCTTTAGCCGTGACCACCCCGATGATGAGAACAATGTAGCTCAGAGCGAATAATAGCAGAACGCCGTCGCTTTTTCGATTCGAGCCGCCCATCGTGATGTTTTATGGGGGCAAACGTCGCGTTTGTGTAGCTGAAGGTCTCGGTTGCCTGTAAGTGAGGCATGGATAGAAACGCATAAGCAGGCTGCTGTTAAAACAAGTTCGACGCCGAAACCAGTAACTAAAGGACCGAACCCAGTATACGGCTGGATTTCATGTGAGCTTGTACTCAAACAAGCGCATTTTGTACAGATTGGTTAAAAGTAGTCGACGGAGATTTAGCGCGACGCTGATTTTAGATAAGTCTACTCTCGCTGTCACATATATCCATTCCACGTAGTTGGCATGACTTACGAAGTTGAAGTCGAGCGTTATGACAACAGTTCTCTGTGGAGCTGCAAACATACGACTTACGTGCGAATCTCCTGCGGAATGAGTAATTTATTTGAGATCGACAGTGTTTTATTAGCCAAGTGGTTGAAGTGGAGAAACTCTTTTATCCAGAATCCGTTTTTCTCCAGAATCGTCATACTAGTCGTACCTCTCTGCTCGAGTTACAGCTCACATGCATATAACGTGTTCGACAAGTTTCTGGCCGGGTAATTCATAAATATAGGACGATATCGCATCGCACGTACAGTGCTTCAAGGCACAACCATTCGACACTATTCACGCACAGGCGACGCGCAACGTCAATTTTAGCTAAAAATCGAAATTGTGTAGCCTGATTGCCTTTCGAGTGCACAGAGTATTTTTCCGATGGTTCGCTTACACGGGACAAGTGTTAGCGCCGTTGACAAGCTTATTCGCCAATGTGAAACAAACAGCTTAGTCACGACTGCTACGTACAGGTTATAATAAACGACTACGCCTATAAGACAAACACGCTGTATGTCCTGTCTGTGCACATAGTGTACGGCCGCGGGATCCTGGAGGATTGAAACTGCTATACATCGCCCCGAGTGTAATTGGTAGACGCGAATTTAATGGTGATCCTACATTCAGAACTACGATCAACGAAGAAGACGAAACCTGCGCCGCATAAGAGAAAACTTTTCAAGGAAGAACAAAATCAAAAGGGCAAACATACGTAAACCGCAGATAGACCAATATCGTACTGAGTCACGTCGCTCGGCGTTCCGTGACGGTGTGCCAGCGAACCTCCGACGACGACCGATGGAACCTTTTTAGAAGACAGCGTCGTCGTAAACGTATCAGAAGGTGGCACACGAGGAACAAATAAGCCGTGCAGAGTTATAAAATGCCGCTATAGATACCGCCGATAGCATGAACAGTGTTTTCGATAATGGACAGACATTTTACGAGTGTTCATTACGTTATATCCGTAAAACTCGTCCAGTTTGCGTTGACGTATGTGTGCCCAATGCATTGTCTAAACGGTCGTCGCTGCAGTTTTAACGAGCCGTCGCACTCAGGGTGTCCATGAAATTGAATTTTATTATTCGAATACAACGTCAACACGAGCGAAAAACTAAAACGACAAGGAAAGTTCCAAGCGTATTTATTATCCTCTCCAGTAAGATGCAAACGTCACCGTCACTACACACAAAACGCAAAAAGTTGTAGTTGCAAACAAACGGCCATTATGCCTCAAGTCTTTGCATCTTCACGGTAGATATTAATATCATTGGAGCACGTCACTGTCGCATTTCAGACGAGCTTCACTCCAAACGCTATGCATTTTGCATATTGTATATGGTATGAATGCACTGTTGACGAACGTCGACGCATAAATATGTCGATGTACAAATGTACGAAGCGACTATGTATTTTGTGTCTCGGTTCTACAGCCTCGCTACAGATTCTCAGGGCCGACAGGTCAATACTGAACACAGAATTTTACTAGTTCGTCGCTTTCGGTCCGTTAAAAGACATTTTTGTGACCAAATATTTTACCGTTCGTTCGGCTCTACGGCGTATCAGCGGAACACGGTTACACAGCGGCTTGGGGGGTTCAATCGTAATTGCGGTTTTAATTCTATTATCCGCCTCTACAAGGAGCAGCGGCCGTAGCGACACACTTTGCCACTGCAGCTGAACGAAACGCGTTCGCCACGCACACTACCAAATCCGTCGCCGTCGTTTGCCTTCGCTCGGGCAGGTTAGTTTACGCTGGTTGTTGACAACCAACAGGCAATTTAAATGGGCAGTCCCCGTGGATGCGCCCGCAAAGCGACACACACAGCGCATGGTGCTCGTATGTGCGTACACACATTTGGTTCTATCGAGCTGCGGCTGTCTACGACTAAATACAGACAAGACGTAAGCCAAGACTGTTGCCTGCACCTGATATGAAACACAGCGTAGTCCCTTAATTTAAAATTCAACAGCTGCCGTTATTAGATCACCGTATCATACAGGTAGCACCTTACAGGGTCAGGAAGTGTTGCTACCCTGCGGAAGTCCAGTAGAATACATATGAGTGACCGCAACGGCTGACACCGACTGAAATACCCAGGACATCGTTTTTCAGACGATTTTTGAGAAATCACCTATCGTATAATGTAGCATAAGCTATCATTAATCATCGAAGCCATGTGTTATGGCACATGACGAAAAAATGGACGCTTCCTAGTTCCTGCTCGCAGGCAGCGGGACGCCCAGAATTGTTTCACTTGTGTTTACCAAATCGAGCGCTTTGTCAAAAGGCCACCGTCTGGCTGACCTGGGACGTCCCCATCACCGGCTTGGGCTGAACACACTCATAATACTAATCAGCTAAATATGGTAACTCTACCTATTGATGCACTAGATTTTATTCTCCTTCTTCACTTTTGAATTTTGTAGCGCAAACGACCGATACCAGCCACGGCATTTTTAGTAACCTGAGCGAATGCATTCATCGGAATACATTGGGAGCACGACGATTCCTTATGCAACGGTGAAAAACTCAATAACTTGATTCAACCTTAATTCAACCGCGTTACGAAGCGGATACAGAAAGAGTTTTCGAGGCCTTACGCGTAGTTTTCTAGAACGAGTGTGACTCCCGCC
>MNPL01006023.1:50372-66385 GCA_002081605.1 Tropilaelaps mercedesae
TTGCGTAGTTCGTTTATAGTATGGACGCCAGTGTCTCCCCCGACTGGGAGTAGGCCCGACCTGTCCTGTCGCCTATGGATGTGCTACCTAACTGAATTAAAACAGTTTCTATTTACACACATATATAATACATATATATATATATATATACATATATATATATATATATGTATTATATATGTGTGTATATATATATATATACATATATATATATGATAGTGTAGCCCCCGGCGACCTTCTGGTATTGTTATAAATCAACAGCCAATGGCCCTCAACCCGTCTCGTTGTCAGCACAGACGAAGCAAGCCGGACTACGAAAAAACGCAATACAAAGCGCAATTGTCGCCCATTACCAGCGCGGTACGAACAGGCCTTTAAGGAATAAGCTAAACATTATAAAGGTGATTGTTGGCGGAGCGGCACACCCAAAATACGATGGGGTATAGCGAAGCCGTTAAAGCAAACTTTCATTGCGGAGCCGTTAGTCGAAGTATCAAGCAGTGGTGCCTTCGAAACGTTATATAGTTACTGTGGGGCCGCTAAGGCGAGCCGCATCTAAATATTCTCCCCCTTTTTCGATAGACAAAACAGGCGATACGGGACTAATCGTTTAAGACAGAAACAGCCGTCCGAAACCCGAAGGCTAAACCCGCGGGCGTTGTGCCAATAGCCGGGCCGATAACTCTCGGGCCAATCTGACGGAAAAAGCTTGCGTCACTCACACGCATCGCGCAAATGGCAGATGTTACTTGAGCCTGGTAGGTTTGACGGGTTGGTCAGCGCAAAGTGCCAACTTGGGTACTCATCACCTTGTAAGCGAAAACACATGCTTATCGTGTAGAAATGTTTGTATGGGCTACTCGGCGGTTTACGTGACTAGTCAAAGATGCTTCCTGTGTATGGAAATTCACCTGCCTGGACGACGGCGAACGTCTAGATTACTCGTTGTAGGATCAAATCGACACAGCCGATACCGATAGTCGGTACCGGAACTTTACGTATTATTGTAACGACTATTAACGCGGCGCCAAATGGACGAGTTAGCCAAAAATTGGGCCGGATGGTAATAGCAAATGGTAGACCTCGACGTTTTCCTTTTAGTAATTAGTTTTCCGTTGGATAGAACAAAAAAATACACATGAGCTATGACAAGTTCATGCTGATTGAAGATGTCAATAACGAGCTAAATAGCAAAACTTGTTGTTTAAATAACGTCGAAACAAAACGATATTACTTTGATGCAAAAGCTGTAACAGTAGTAATAATAATAGTAGAAGCAGTAGTGATGAAAATCATATAAGCATTGCTACGATATTAAAAAATATCACCTAGTTATAGTTAGCCCATAGTGCCGAATAAACTAGTTCTTCAGTAACCTACTACGCTAATGATCGTCCGTACTATTTACTCCGGCGTCGTGGCTTATAGCCGCAGGTAACCAACCGAATCGCTTAGGAACGGTTTAATATAGATCGTATGTAAACGGATGGGAGGTACTCACGCATAGAAGCTAGCCGTGAAGCAACGAGGCACCATGCCTCGCGTAAGCCGACGTCAAACGCATAGTAAGGAGAACATATCTACTTTCATCTAGAATCAGCGTCAGTTATATTCTCGTTATGACAGCGTTTGCACCCCATAACCTTATGTTCAGATCTGTCCCGTCATTTCTTCCATATGGTGGTGAACGCAATTACATCTCGTATTGGCCGTCGCTCTTCATCAATTCACAAGGACAGAGTTTGGTAGTCAGAGAGCGGAAAACTTAGTGAAGGGCCAATAAAGCGGGCCAGCACATTTTCTACGGTGAATAAACGTTTAAGCAATGCCGCCTCATTCGTTTTGATCCAGGTTGACAGATAGCAAAAAGCCAGTTGCTAGTACCCAAAACGTAGGTTACCCACCCCTCTCAGCATCCGATAATTGCTTGGCACGGCGCCGTAAACAGTTACCATATTCGTTTGGCTTCGTGAAATAGCTGAAGTAGAGACCGAAGGGTTTCCACGATCCAGAGCCGATGGCCGGGCTGGCTATTTGATCGATGACGTCTCGGCACGCAACGAAGTAAAATTTTGTTTTCTGTCGTGAACTAGCTGGTTAATTGCCCAGCATCCATGATATGTATGCGCTGAGGTCGGACGCGTGCAGGTCCTCACTTGTTCGACGCGGGAGTTTTTCAGATACAGGACCTCCTCTTTAGTCACGTGTAGAACCCATCGAACGTGAACGTGCATTAGGCACACAGGGGTAGCTCAGAGCCGGACAACTTAGCCTGCTAAAGATAGCCGGTTGAAAGGGACTTGGCAATTAGTGCTGTGTCTACATCGAAGAGCAAAAAAGGGGTCCTTCTGGCCGCCGCGTTGGCCGCACGGGCAGGGCGACAATTGATCCAGCTCAGAATCTCGGATTTCAACGTAATCTAAGGCGCGATCAACTTCAACGCCACATTTATTGATTAATATCTGTACTTTTTGTAGTGACTTTCTCGAAGTCACAACAGTGGTGCAGTGTACCCGTAACATGGCCAAATCGGTCCTCACCGTGACACGTGCCACAGAACTACTGCCACAGCAATGGTACCAAGGGTTTTTAACTGTAGAGAATCTGCTAGTCACGCGTACACGCACCTCATCCGAGACCGCGACTCTCTACCAGCGACATCAACTAGCGAAGAATTTCTATAATATTGAGTGCAGTCTACAGATAACGAGAACTATCAAGGGCGAAACACAACCGACTCAGCCATGTTATTTTTCTCTAAAGCCGCTTAGGAAAGACTGTTCGTTATATATAGCAGCCTTAGCACAGCGACATGATCGCGTTTACACGTTTTGCGCGTTTACAGTGCAAGATCGAATTGCGTGTTCAATTCCGACGGTGCTGCTCCCTTGTCTGATCAGCACAACCAGCACAAATCTGCCCGTTTTTATAAAGAACAAGTTCGAAACCCCACGCAACCTATTATGGCATAATGCGTCGAAGCACGAGCACACTAGCGAGGTAAACAATCGGCTGCGCGCAAGCGGACTTAATGAATGCTCGTCTAGAGCACAACTTCTCCACAACGTTCGACCACTTCTCGACGGCCGAGAGAACGCGGTTGGACCTCATTGTCTAGCAAGCCGCCATCACTACCTGCTCTCGCTTCGTTACGGGCATCGAAACGCCAACAATTTGCTGGATTTTTGTGCGCCGTTCGTTCGTCCGTTGCATCATGCTTAGGAACGGAGAATCAAAGCAGACTATCCGACATCAAAACGCTACATATGAAAACCTCAGTGCGTGAGCGTAAATTGAACTCTATTTTCATCGAATTGCGACTAACACGTCCCACGCATCCAAGCGGTTGATTTCGTCGTCGAGCTTGAATTACGATGCAAGCACCGGAACGGAAGCGTGCCTATTGACTCTACCACGTAGTGCCTTACACGTTGAATCACGTCAAAGTGAACTGCTAGCACATTAACACAGCATGGCGTGATTGCCCACGTTGGGCATAACATGCTGCCAAATTAGTGGAAGGCGAAAGTTTAACCCAAGATATTCGATGCCGTGGGAATCCGCACTACTGCGCATGTACTTTTTTTAAGGGAAAACGATTGGTGTTATTTCTGAATTTGCATTGGCTCCTTAGAATTTCATACTGCAGAGCAGAACACGGAGATCTAAAAGGTACTGGCAGTTTCATTACCTGCGAGTGTCACAATAATTAGTCAATTGAAAATAATTAGTATCCAGATTATCTTTATTGTTATCATTGAATACATTGTTTATGCTGACTTTATTTAATTATTGGTAATTACATTGCTGTTCATTAATGTTAACACTGCTAAGACTGTAAAGGAGTGGTGGCAGCATCCCCAAAGTACTGCTGCTTGGGGAACACTGTCGACTTTAGCTTTAGAGTTTAGAACAACGTTGTTCCCCGGTTCTGACGCTAGACTTCTTGCCTTGAAGTCCAATGGTTCAGTACAAATACGCGACCACCTATGCGCATAGTAGTAACTTACAAAAATTACAGGAACCTCGGGAAGACGGCGTGTAGCTTTTCTGTATTTTTCTACGCTCACGACCGCTTCCTGCTTTCGATAAGTACCTCCACGTATGAACATCCGCCGTCGGAGGCAGGCTTAGTTATTACTTCGTTACGTATGGCGCTAAATGGTGATCAAACAACCACACATCTGACCGGTTAATAGATTAAAGCAATCGCCTGTATCAATCACGACACTCCGTAATTAAAAAGACGGCTATTTAGTACTAACCCTAGAGGCGTGAATCAATCCTAGGGTGACCCTCGTTGTCACGTTTAAATATGAGACAGTGCGGTTTCTCGCAATGAGAAACTACAGCTTCTGAAACAACCACTGTGTGTCGTTTTCTTTTTTTGTAAAAATAACTAGTACAAAAATGTCTTTCCAGACAACGCATGAACGGACGGGTTTCAACCTGCCCTGTTTTTCTGGAGTTCATCTATTTTTTTAATATTCTATCAAGAAATGTAGGATATTGATACCCCCTTCTTTACGTCGAGTATCAGACGAACGGTCGAAGTCACTTAATTCCGCTTAGTTTCAGCGTAAACAACTATTTCTTTGCCGAATAGGGTGGGCAACGAATAAAACCTCGAGTATAATGGCACTGTAGTAAATATCGGCTTGATTTTCTACTAAAAAAATCTGTCATACTACATGACCACATCAGACTATGCTAGCTGCACCTCTTGCACCAAAATATCGATGCGTTTTGTTGCTATTCACCAATTCACCATAGAATCATTGTTGGGGCTCACGGTGTCTGTGCACGGATTCTCATACAAAAAATCTAATCCGCTGGATATTGGTGTTAAACGAGCCTTATTGATAAAATTTTACCACGTGCTGTCGCCTTGAGGCCTGCGTCTACGAGTAATGGGTCGACGGAAAAAATTACCGCAACAATTACCGATTTCCCAGTGCAGTTTTGCGCATAACGTTTCTATTGAGAATTAGCGTAGAAGAAACACTCAGAATGTGTTTCATCGCCTGTGCTAGCTATCGATACGTCTATCATACATTTCCTCTTCTGCTGGAAGTTGTCGCTGTTGTTTTAGCTGATTATGGTCTACTCAATTGTACTGGCGTCTTTTAAACTGTTGTCCTGTCATGTGCCTGCTAATTCTCGGCTGCTCGGCTCGTATAGTCAATTCTGTCACAACTATCCAACTGAACGCTCTGAATTCTGGTGCCTACTGCATAGGATAAACATTGGTAGCCCGTTTGCATCGAGTGGTAGCATTACGACATGCCTGCATGTCATCAACACGTCGTGTAAACGTTGGTACCGGCTGCTGTACAATGCGTGCATGTCCATCGCGTGCTGTGAAATTCTGTACACTCCATCACGTCTAAGAACTACTTCTACGTGTTGAACACGCGCTGACATCCACATTAGCGGCGACCCACGCGAATTCATCGAGGTTGCACACACCCCCCCTCGCATCTGGGCATATTGCCATTAATATGCCACTCATCGATTTTGGAACGATCTATCGATCTAATTTTTTCAGAACTCGCCGAATACTGGCCGAACTGTCACTTCGGATTCGAAGTGAGGAAGGTTAGCGCGAAACGTAGAAACTACGTGGACGTGTCGTCGGCAATCTATGTAGACGAAGTTATCCGCGGCTATACAGATATCGGTACTAATTTCGGTATGAATGCGAACGATAATGGGGGAAAAAGAACAGCAGAAAAAAGTCGCCTGCTCCCCAACAGCCGACTACGCGAATGCGAAAGTCGCCTTCACAAATACCTCCAAACACACCAACCTCTTGTTTAATGTAATTACATGTCACCGGAAAGTGCCCCCGCGCAGACGACTTCACCGCCGGCCACGTACAGCTGATACGATGAGGGATAACAGGATACGCGTTACGTGACTATCGTGAAAACAGCAACCTCACGGTCACACCCACCACGAGTCTCGCCTCCACTCGGTACCCCGTTAGTCGGCAAGACACCAGGGCCCTTCGACGTTTTTTTCCATGTTTTTAGGGGGTGCGTCGCTTCGAGTGACGCCTATGCACGCACAACCTGTTCGACGACGTTCCTCCGCTCATGGGCGTTGAAAGGTTTTTGGCCGTTGAACACGCGATAGGTGTCGTTTTCCACAGAGCCAAATACATTCGAAAAAGCAACCACCTATCGAACAACGTCTGTACACTACCGTTACGACACTGGACACTTTATTTAGTCACTGCATCCGGGCAATCAATCCCCTTTAGATGCCTGCGAGCTTCACTGACCGCACCGTACGTCCCTGAAGGGCTACGTCTTCGCCAAACTACACGCGAATCGTATCACCCCTCGAAAACAGTTTGGCAAACAGACAAATCCACAAGATGTTCTCTACGTAGACATAGATTGATTTACACGCCAGCCCTGTATTCCCGTACGGATGCACAGTACTAACACTCCAATCTGGATTAATTGATCACTGCACCAAACGCGCCCTGTTCGCGTACGGTGACCGACAACTGGTGTGTAATTCCGCGTGGTATGATTGCCATGTGATGTACAATGCTGGGAAGCCACTGTCGGCAAGAGGTCCACCACAAATCCCTTTTAGGGGAGAGATAGGAAGAAAGAAAGAAGGGGAAATAAAGAAAGAAAGAAAAAAGATATATAGAAAAGAAAGAAAGAGGAAAAAGGAGAAATTGTGTGTGTGAGAGAGAGGGGGGAAGAGATAGGGAGAGATGACCGGAAAGGGGTGAAATTGGAAAAAAAGAGAGAAAGAACGAGAGAGGAGAGAAGGGAAAGCGAAAGAAAGAAAGAAGAATCATACAAACAAACAAAGAAAACAAAAGAAAGAGAGAAAGAAAAAAGAAAATGGGAGGGAGGGAAGGGGAGAGAGGTGGAGAGAATGGGAAAGAAAGAAAGAAAGAAAGAAAGAAAGAAAGAAAGAAAGAAAGAAAGGAAGAGAAGGGGAGAGAGATGTACAGAGTAAAAGGGAAATAAAGAGAGAGAGAGAGAGAGAGCGAGAGATATAATTCGTTCGCTTGGCTAAAAAAAGCTGTGAGCGTTTCCTCAACCGGCAAACAGCGCTGGGCTAACAAAACTTGTTGTGATAATTTAGTACGGCAGATAATTAATGCAGCTAAACCCAGCTACTATCCGCAGCTGGACTTTTCACTGATTTGTGATTAATTGTACCATATAAACTTACCGTCCGACAACCAGTAAGCGAAGGATGTGTTCCGCGAATGTCATCAAGGAAGAGTGAATATTACGAGCTGAAACCCACAGATCTTACCACCTTTCTATAAACGCGTTTCTAAATATGTACAGCCCTCTAGCATCACTTCATAACGACGGCTGCTCTTGTGTTCTAGATGCGGACCGACGGAATGCCTAGAACTACAAGCAACCCGTATTTCTAGTGGACCACAAGTTCCAGCTGATTTGGCATTCACACCTAGAGATCATTTGCATCGTGCATGCCAATTAGCATAATAATGCAGCGCAGTAGCCCAGTGCGTTACACGTTGACTTCAATTACAATCTGCCACTGGTAGACGAAGGAGGGAGGCAAGACAATCGCAGCTTTAAAATGCAACTACGGCGACAATGAACGTAGTGTACATGCAGCCGATTTCGGAGGGCGCCGAACCGTTATCTATGAAAAGTGTTATTCTGATCCATGGGCGAGAGAAACACGGCAATATTACATGTGCCAATTAATGGAAGGCGGTAAGCGTAAGCGGTAACAATCTTACACTGAGAGACAGCGTAAATTTCGATATAGAAGAGACATTTTTCGAATACAGAATTCTTTGCCGCGTCCCGGTCGTGCAAACAAATGACATTGTACGGGGCTGTTCAACTATTTCCGCAGAATTTCATAAAAAAAAACTCGTAACTAAGCTATTTCACGGTGCTTGAACCGAGGCAAAGCGGCTTTCGTATTGAGTATAACCGGTTACCGCTAGAACTTGTTTTAAATCTTTATAACTATTAACCGCATTTTTATAATGACAAAACGCGCATGCACGAAATATTTCCCTAACGCCTCAATCTCAGTTATACCGGCTACATTTGCATTAAATGCATAAACCCATGCCGGCTGTGGGAAGCTTTGTTAAAAACAATGCATTTTTGTTGTCTGCACAGAGTAAGCAAGTAATCAAGTAAGCGAAAACTTTAAAGAGTTTTCAGTTAAAAGTAAAAAGGTAAAAAACCAGGAGTTCTTTCCAATATTTTGTTTCCCAGAGTGACTAAAAGTGACATTTGTGATGCGTACCTATGTGTTATTATGATCATGGGATTTTTCAGTGGAATTTTTTTGTAAAGCTCATTTTTCCAGTTGCGTTCTCTAACAGAGGCCAGCCACGTTATAAACAAGGCTATAACGTAAAACTGGTTATCTCAGCTATAGATCACGGACAAACTAAACATAAATATCTCACCGACGTGTGTGTTAACGAAATTCCAGAAAAAGGAAAACGATCTTCGGGACACCTTGTATCTATGCTTTATCTTTGTCCTTTACTCTCTCTACTGGGCTATCTGGCTGAGCAATAAAGACTGCGATCATATGCCAACTGAATGTAACCCGTCATGTATTGGCGCTTCGCAAGCGGCAACTACAATAAGAAATACTACGGCGTGTTCTAGTATCGTTATGTCATATATGCCTGCCATCTTGTTAAACGAAAACTAATAATAATAATAAAATATGCGTAGCTATAACCTGACCTAGCGGTAATGATGCGTGAGCAAGTATGTGTTTCTCGATATTAAGAGCCAGTAGGTCTATTTGTTAACATGACACGCGCTTAAGAGTCGTAATAGACGGGAGTATAAATAGATGGGCATGGGATGTTGCCCGATCTTTGGCGCGACAGTCTTTGGGCGGTTACCAGGTTGCAATAGTAATATGTTAGTCGAACTACGGATCAAGCGTCTCATCCATTTCGTTCAGGGACAGATTTAAACCGTCGTCGTTAATGAGAAACACAAGTACTCTTAGTTATGTCAGTTGAAACATTTCATCTGCAATACGTGTGCCATAAGGGTAAGCGCCGATGACTGGCTTATAATCGACTTTACGGGCTAAAAAAATGAATTTTCTTCAACCAAGCAAGGTAAAAACCTGTATTCAAATTGGTTAGATGTCACCGTCAGGTCGATATACGCTAAATAGGAACTAGCGTTTTCACAGGCGGTGTATTTGGCCAAATTCTATAACATTCTTACACGGTTTCCCGGCAAGACAACTTCGGAGGCCCGGCCTGTCGTGCTCGCAATCTGCTGAACGGCTCGAAAACGAAATTCGAATGTGTCATTTGAACACGCAGGGCAGCCACCCCGGGGCCACCAAATAAAAAGGAGCCTGCACACGCTTGCTGAGCTGCCGACTTTATAGAGTATACAAAGGACTGGACTCGTTTTGTTAGACACAGCCTTGAGAAACGTCTTAGAAACGGCTCCCCTAAAGAGTCTAAAGGCGCTCGTCTTGTGCAACGCGCAGCGTGAAGCGGCAGCGGTCCAGAGATGCGGCCTTTATCTACCTAGTCGACAGAAATCCGCAGTTCGCCAGGAAACTTATGCGTACGTCTCAGCGGCAGGTAACACCACCTGACTCAAAGGTTCGCACGTCATTTTCATAGTAAGGAACACATTTACTCTTGGTGGATTAAAGAGGATGACTTGTAGGCGCGAATACCAAAACGTTTGCTTTGACGCTGCCGAGTCAGGTTGGAGAATAGAGATCTGTATGTTCAGGGCAACGATCAGGATTTCGCACGATCAAAGCAGGGGCGTCTCTACGTGTCCATATGCTGAATAACCTTTGTAAAAAGAGGAAAGTTAAAATTGGAACTGCGTATTGGTGAGGGTCTGAAACGTGCTAGAGGGCGTCTAAGGGACGTTTTATCCCGGTCGTTGGTGGTTCCACGGGCTAACGAACGAAAATACGAGATACCGAAAGACGCCATCTCCTCCATACTTTTTGTCGTAACAAAAGCGGCGGACACCATTGCAGATCGTTTTTGTTTCTACAATAAACAGCTTAGTGTATACGTTAGGCGGTTCTATTACGTTTAGCGAGAATCGGTCGTCCTGGTACATTTACATGGTGAGGATTTCGGTGAGGAGGTCGGCTACTTCGGCCGACCGAAGTCGTCATGCAGGGCCGAGGCGGTTCTTTCTATCTAGCTACTCCGCGTAACTTCACTGACACTTTATTGTAGACTCCAGTGACTTCACAAGTATCTAAGGTCGTTTTGTAGAGAGCTGGAGAAGATCTGCAGAGGACTGGTTATGTGTACGGGCTTTCGTACCTGAGGTTCCGTATCTGTCAAGCAGCAATGACAACAGAGAAAGAACAAGTGGAGATACTACTAAAAAAAAGTCACGCAATGCACGCAGCTAGGCCCCAGCAGAGCCAAGAAAGTCAAAGTTGTGTTAAGTTAAATGTGGAAAGAGAACATCAGTCGAGAATGGGTTACGAAATGCTCAACGTGCAGGCGGGTGGTATTTTAGCCATTGAGCAAACATCGACCTGCCGACCCGTTCACGTCAATAGGAGTTCGACGCAACAGTAATCTCAATCTTAAGAGCCTATATTTTTTGAGGGCTGATCGTCAGCCAACATCTACGGTAGTGCATAAAAAGATGCGACATTTCAGAGAGAAATGCACATGTGAAATACGTGCTAAAGAATGTAACGAGCTGCGAATCAGTATGGCAGCAAAACATGAAAAAAGTGTGTAGACAAAACAGCAGAGAAAATGTGCAACAACCAAATATGTAGGAAGAGGGATCCGTAGCGTATTACGTATCTCTAGAGTACGAGAGAGAGAGAGAGAGAGAGAGAGAGAGAGAGACTATGGAAATCGATGCAATATTTTGTACAAACATTAGCGCTTCGGAGCAATTTGCAGGCTGTGGAGCGAATATGCTAAACACAAGGATGGTTGCAGCGTAATCTATGCAGGGCAACAAACAGATGTGGCGTAGAGAAATGCCGCTTCAGAGAATATTTTGAGACAATCGGACAGGTAGAGGAGATAAGAAGACCGCCGAGCATGTCGTATTCAAATGACAACAATATTGTTGGGACAGGTTTCAAATAAACAATAAATCGAACGTAGTAGTGTCAATAAAACGAGAAGACATACCAGCATAATACGCTGCACTTTATGACGATAAAGTCAAACATTTTTATAACACAAATTAAATATCGAAATAATAATCGAAAAAGCGTAAAGCGATAACCGGGTTATATAACCTATCATCCCTATTAGCGTGTACTAAAGCGCGCGTTCGACCAAAAAAATTACATGGGAGTGATAAAGACGTACATATATATATACAAATATAAAGCCGAAGTGCATGAGCCATAACAAGTTCGAATCACAGGCTCAACATTCACGCTAACACGATGATGCGCTGTTCCACCGGTGAGAATGCTATTTAACTCCTTCCTTAAAAATTCCTATCTCAAAAATGACCCTGTAGAAGTCATGGCCGTAGAGGCTGTAGCTTTAGTGCGCAAGCAAGTGCATTGATACCATCAAATGCGGCACATAGAACAGTAACCACAGGGCAACGATTGTTCCTTGATGGTACTTTCTCGTAATTGGAAAGTAGTTCTTAACGGGAAGAGGAACATAAATTTGGGCACAGGCTTGTACACAATGCATTCGCCAATGCGAGCCATAATCGATTTACTCAGATCTAGTTTTTTGCTGCGAATGGTCATAGAAAGTATATGCTCAAACCAAACGGAGGGGCATTCTAGACATTTGACAGCATTAGCGGATACCGTGTTTGCGGTATCGTGTTGCGGAAAGCTGTATTGCGACTTCTAATAAAAGAATGACCGTATAGGGATAAAACGCGAGCACTTTTTCAAGCATACATTTGGACAACCCGTAGTGTTTCGACTATAGCTGAAGAAAGATTGCTGAAGAAACTGCAACGTCTGCGAATTCTTTTATAACAATAGTCGTTTCTCATTAGCTCCTCCGCCAATGAAGCTACTACCTGTCAGCCGTTCCAGTTCTCACCTGTAACAGTTTACCTTAGGCATATAGACAGGGAGGGCCGCACCCTCCGTGATATCCACGTCAACGTAAAGACTTCCGAGGTCGCAAAAATTCGACAACTTCACCGCTACGAACAGGACGCGCACGATTGATCACTATTACACTCACTGCCCTACGGTCATATTATTCACCCAGAACAAAACCGCCTTTACGTAACGAGATCTGCGCTCTATCCGACGTTTCTCTGCGGCCCGCCAGATTTCGACCCACTCCGCCGGGTCCAGCTCGTCCGCTAAGGTTTCTCGTTTTCATGAATTCGCGCGTGACATCAGACACCAAAACACAGTTGGGCTCTATCGAAACTAAACCTGCCCGCTTGCCAAAGAAAGTTGCTCCGATCTGCGTCTGAGTGAGTGAAAGCGGCGCCGTTGGCGCCCCCATTGACGAGCGGTGTCAAGGTCATTTGTAAAAACTTAGTCCCTCGATATCGTTTTTCTCCCCACCTCTTCTGCCCTCAAACAGTTTCCACTCCGGTGAGAGGCATGCGCAGGCTGCTGTGTTTCCGGACAAATGTGGAGCCTGAGCAACTCTAACAAACTGTAATGACGGCGGCTTTGTTCCAGGGTGTGAGAGCATCCGCCTCGAGCTAGCGTTCTCTCTCGACATCTAGTGGGCCGACGAGTTTGTAACATCCATCAACTCCCTCTATTACGAGAACGTTCACGGGAGAAAACTCCATAGACAAACGCGCACACACAGGCACAAACACACACGCGCACCTATAGAACGTACGTAGGTAGTGAATTCACGTAGCGAAGGCTAAAACAAACTCAACTCAGCTGCTTTGTGCGATATTGCCACGCATTCGTCTGAATAAAACGCTATGGGTACACAATTTCAAGTGCATTTACTCTTGCTACTGGCAAACTCGTCACGTAATACCATCCTCGGTGCCCACTTTTCTCAGCGTTACAAAATGCATACACAGGATACACAAAAATCGCCACACCAACACATCTTACTCAAGAGGATACCACGTTCTATAGGATGCATTGAGCGAACAAACGATGCGCAAAAAGGCGGTCAGGTTGAATTATGCTGATGTACCCCGATATAGTAGATAGCCTAATATCTTCCTATTTATCCTAATTCCCTCTGTTTGAATTGGCAGAGAGCAGAGCGCATGCACTAGCTTGCACAGACCTGTTTAATTATTTTTCCCTCACAGAGACCTATTCATTCTACCAGATCTCTGCCGATGAAAGGAGCTCAATGCCAACAAGAAATGCTAACACGATGTGGCTCTAATAACAGTTTCTGTGCGCTGCGGTGCGCAGTGCAAAACGCATTCGACGATATCGCTCGTTATGGGGAAGCGATGCCGGCAAACATTGCCACTAAAGATGAAATAAAGGAACATCGTTTAATACAAACGTAAAAGTTTGATAAATAGTTGAAATTCAGGTAAATGAAAAATAGTAACATGAAAACGAAAATAGGAGGAAATCATTTAATATTTTATTTTATGTTTTGTTAAAAAGCAGTTGCACACTTCCCGCTCGCATAATTGGTATTGTTTAATCGATAATGATAAACAACGATAACTATCACTGTCGCAATCTCTATAGCGGCCAGAATATATCGTAGCGTATCGAGCTATCCAATATAGCCTGCAGCTTGGACCAAAAACCACAGCTCTCAAAACAAGCAAACCGCTAATGATGAAACGTATAAATACTATAATGGCACATATACGACACGGGATTTTTTAACCCCAGGGGCGAAAAGAGACGGGGTACCGGGGAAACGGGAAGCGACCATTTAAGATGCTAACTATGCATTCTCACGGTGGGAGAACCCGCGAGCACAAGCAATACCTCGGCGATTTATCCAGAGATGCAAACGAAGCTCACAAAATAAGTACTCGAATAGGCACACATTGTAGTCATTCCAGGTCTCCGAACGTCTGATAGAACGTAACCGCTTCACCGGATTGCCACGATTGCTCTCATCTTGCACTTCAACGCGGCCCGTCAGGACCCGTTCGAATCGTCCATGTCCGAGCAAGAGCTCTCTTCACGCTCGAAGTCCTCCCGTAACGTTGACGCAAGGTTAAGCTTACCTCGTTTGCCATTAATGGCCTTGCCACCGCCTGCCCCATTGGTTGCATTGTTTATGGCGTCCGCCGCCTGAATGGAGTACTTCGCCCGGAGAGCGCAGCTTGTTTCGCGGAGTAGCAAAACGTTACGATGGAGGCGTCCGTTGACGTGCAGGCTGAACCTGCTATTCTTGCCGTCGAGGCCGTAGGCCAGCCCACAACGCTGGCACTCCTGCAGCGGCAGCCGGTCGGGCAGTTTGCGGAATCGCTGCTCGCGCCCGCTCTTCCTTCGGTTCAGCCGCTCTTCGAGGGCCAGCCGGTTCTGCTCGAGCTTGCGGGCTTCTTGCATAGCCTTCTGGTAAGCTTCGACCAAGCCACGCTTCCGCAGGTAACGACCGTTCTCCGCGATGGCGTCGGCCTTCCGGGTGAGCTTGCGGATCGCGTCCTCCAGGGCGAGGTCGTGCTTTTTGATCGACGCCCGGACGTCGCTGAGCCGCAGAAGGGCCTTACGCTGTTTACGATCTTCGTGGTCGACGTCCTCCAGGGCACTGTCGATAACACGCAGAGCCCGCAGCTCCACTCGACTGATTTCGCTGGCCGGGACGGACTTCGCGAGCGCGCCGTCGTGTAGCCACCGACACGGACCCATGGAAAACTTCGTGTTTTGCAGGAGTTCGGCCGGACAGGCGCCAACTGTATAGGCGAAACACAGCCGTCCCAACCGTGTGGCCTGGCTTCGAGCAGTTTCGGACCCATAAACGGTATCCAGTCCACTGTTTGACGTTTGGCTCGCGAGATTTTCCGTAGCAGCGCCGGCCATCAGCTCCCTAATCGCATCTCGCATTATATCCTTGGCGGACATCGCGGTCAAACCCGGGTTAAGCAGTGGTTACGCATTCACAGAGTGCAACGACTCGGGCGGCGACCGAGGGGTCGCCTAGGAGAACCTGCACCGTGGTCTTTGCAGATCCTTCGGGTGTTTGCCAAAACCACACGACGCTACTCAAGCGGTTGCTAACGTCAGTGGCGTTACCACGACCGCGAGACCGAGTGTTCACACAGAAATTAAGGGACTTTGTTGCCTTCAGTGGCAAAACCACCGAAAATTCGATGTGGGCCAGAACTCAGTAAACGGAGAACTTCGTCGTCATTGAGCAGCTGGTCCATTAGAGTAATTGCGGTCAAAGCGGCGCGAAATTTTCCAAATAGATTTCTTTAGATTGCTTTTTAATCTAAGCAGACCCACGAGTTATAGAACTCCGGTGTTGCAGGTTCGCGATAATAAGTTCCGTCTTGCGGAGCGAATGCTGGAGGGTCAGCCGTGACAAGGCTTCAAAGGCGGTTTTTTGGCAGAAAAGGCCATACAGAGCAAAGCTAGTGTAACTATGTAACGCCGCTCAGGCGTTTCACGGGTCACGTTTATTCGCATGCGGTTGCTCTACATGGCGGTGCTTAAATATCAAATATGTTATACCAAATGGATTAATGCATAAACGATGATTTGAAGTTGAATAAGAAGCATTTTTAATTGGCCACCTGTTTGCCTGCGTGGTGTAAGTACACTCAGTTTTGTACAAATAACGAAATAGCGTTGATTCGCTAATTCCAAAAGTTCCGATTCGAGCGTCCGTTGTGGCTCTTTAAAATGATCGTAGTGCTATCATTTGTAAAAATATATATCTTTCCTGACGAAATTCGAAATTTATACATTAATTATCTGAATAAAAATTTACACAGTATAGTAATTATAGATAGACTTCATGCGAATACCCACAGTGCAACGAAGCAATAGGTTGCAGCCGTATCGAATAGCAGAAAGCATGTGGAAATATATGAAACCCGCTAATTGCTGCAAAACCTTATATATATATATATATATATATA
>MNPL01006026.1:0-15768 GCA_002081605.1 Tropilaelaps mercedesae
ATATATATATATATATATATATATATATATATATATATATACATCGTTCAACTATCTTCATATCAGGAGTTACGATAATAACTATCGCATGACAGTCTGATAAGAACTACGGGTGGTCACATCTGTTTAAGGCCACTGTATAAAGATATCCAAAATCAATAACCCTTCATCCTCTCTTTATATCGTTTTCTTCTTTGGCCTGTTTCGTTAAGCTATCCCTAAACAGTGACCTGTCCTATCTGACGCCCCCTGTCCGTTCAATGTGTACATCTTTTACTTCCGTCTCCTGTCTCCTAAAAGAAAATCCCACCTGCTGCGAATTCAAGTACAGATCCATGGGCCCCTAAGCTGGCCCTTAACTCCTTCGAGCCAGTTGGATTTCTTCCTTTTTTGTCTGCAATTTGAAAAGCAGAAGGCACCATCGAATAGTAACGTCAGTGCCGGGTGCGAAGCCATAGTGAAGATTCTAGTGAAGCCAATCCGATAACATTACACAGGGGAAGTTACGATGCACGCAATGGAAATACGTTTTAGTGATGGTAGAAATAGGAATAGTTATAAAACGACTAATAATGGCGGCAGCGAGAGAGAACCGAGCTCAAACACGATAAAAGGGAGGGGCATACAGGATTACGGATGCATTCGTCACCAGGCCCTCATTACAGAGGGTTGCGGTAATGTTTTGAGCTGATAACATCCAATCATTACCAGTCCGAGTGATCCATATATATATATATATATATATATATATATATATACGGCTAAGCTCTACCCGGCTAGCAGGCGCTTTCTCGGGACTCCCAGACGTAATCTTTGAAGGCTAGTCTGGGGTCGGCGTTCGAGGGCCAGACAGGAGCGCTAAATCTTGGCAAGAACCTTGAAACTCTTACGACGGGTAACTCACCTGAAGAAAGAAAGTTTGCAAAAACGCAAGAAAAAGGAAAGCATAAGGAAGAAGCCTTATACGAATATCGTGTTTGATTCCATAACCTGTCCCGACCTCTCTGCTCTTTCCGGCCAAGATGTCGTCGTTCCCCGTCTCTGTATCTCATAGTTCCAATTATTTGCGTGACAGCGCCGTACAGTCAAGCATGCGGGAAGGATGCCTCTAGCTGAAGTGGGCCAAATGCACTTGAGTGCGATGCACTCTATCAGCGCAGGCAGCATGGCCAGTTGGTCGTCTGTGCGCACAACATGAAAATGCTCCCGAAAAAGGCAAATAGAAATAACATTGTAGCGGTCAAAATTCGATAGTAATTCGGCAATACTATTTCTTCTGACTTTGCTCTAATTCTAGTGTTATGTATATACATATATATACATATATATACATATACATATATATACATACATATATATACATATACATATATATATATATATATATATATATATATAGGAAAAGACGAGGAAAAGGGATATAAAAGAAGTGCCTGAGACTACCTTCTCGCCCGGTTGGTTTTTTTTCTATGGAAAGGGATAAAAATAAAAATCCTCAGTGATCTTCAAGACTGTAATCTGTCTCCTTATTATCAACGGCGGTCCTCCACCTCTTGACAAAAAATAGCTGTCTTGATGTTGGGACCGTGGGATTATGACTTAAAGTTGAATTAGTGGGGGGTCAAGAAGCCTCGAGCGGACGATGTTCAGGGAGAAGAGGACGATGCTTAGACATCAAGTCTCTACTCGGCGGTATTTTAATTCCCGCTAAAAGTATAAGTGGTATCAAATAACAGATATAGACACCCTGATACACAGAATTTGCAGAACTCCTCTTCGCGTAAGCTTAACAGTCCAAAACATGCTTTTATAAACCTTTGACTTAATGACTAGAAGCCCAAATACGGTAATCGTGTAAAATAACAGTTATCTTTACCATTATTTTAGCTAGCAGTAGAGAACGAAGGTTCTTTTTTGAAGAAATCCAGAAGCGACATTCCTGTCATGAAAAACCACCATTACGCTTAAATATTTTACGTATCCCTTGTTATTACAGGTATATAAATAGATTACGAAACTATATCGTTTACAAGTAATATAGTTAAACGAAAAGCTGCTATGATCAATCCGGGTGAATTTTTATCATCTAGACGTTACCAGATCTCTATGCGTTACCAGATAATTGACCTATAGCAATCTACAACGTAAACGACAATATACAAACAAATGAGTACATGTTCTGAAAAACGCGCAGGTTTCTCGATCAGACAGAGTCAGCCTCTTTTTGCCCTTAAGCATGTAACTGCAATGACTTTCCTTTCATACAACCGCGGACCTCCTTGCCAAGATGCCCGCGCAGAGACGATATGCCAACTCAGAGCGACAAATTTCCGATAGACTGCGTTACAGGTGGCCCGCAGATCGGTAGCACTCGTTGGAGTTACACAAACAAGCCTGAAAGGCGGCGAAGGTTTACGAAGGTAAGGCCATGTCCTACCCACGTTGGCACAATGCGGATACGCCTTTCCTTCGTGTGCCTTCATTGGCCTGAAGCGATGAAGTGCGTCAATTGTCTTCTGCAGCCGCAAAGAAGGTGTATTGAGACCATGGTCAGTCGACCGCACTGCGTCTCGGGCTTTGCCAACATTCAACAATGTAACGGAAACGGTGGTCGGACACTTTGGGCTGTAGCGTTAGACTCTCGCCATCGGCCGATTTGGTCGTTACGACAAACAACGAACCTCGAAAGCTGGGAGCGGCATAGCGAAAACTCATCTCGCGAGAACGAACTCGAATACACCGAGTTGAATTTTCAGCGACGTTTCATGGTGACAGCGCCCACATGTTCCCGACATGTGCACCTCTCTGTAGTTCCTTTGTCATAAATAACGACTAAACCCTGATCGCGATACCGAGATAGGCAAAGCGTACCATAATGACCCGATCACGTCTAATTTTGCTATGAGTAGAAGTAGCGTCTGTATCGGGTGCGCTCACGGCAGTATTTTCCTTCTTCGGGGTGAAGTCTGAATATAACAAAAAAAGTGTTCGTTGTTTGTTTGAATGCATATCGATCACGCTTTTTGGTAAAAACTTCCTACGTTTTTTGTGATGTTTCCCTCCACGAGAAAAACGATGCAGGACAGGTACTGCTCATAAAGAAGTTTTCGCCAACGCCGGGATCGCATGTGTGTAGAACATGTCCATTGGCACGTGCAGGTCACGGCGACGCTTCAGGGGAACTATTTAGCGGCCGAATCTTCCATTGCCGCCTGGGCGGACGAGCAGCTCTATATCGAACAATGATCCATCATCAAAACACGCCTATTTTCGAGTATAGATCCATCAAAGCTGACCTACCCACAATGGAATTTCCCAGCGAAAAATATACCCGTAAGAAATGCAATAGCGTCTACAAATACAAGGCCAAACAGACGTACGTTGACTCAATAACATCGTTGTTACTGGAAGCGTTTTCCTTGAGTTGATTTCTCATTTACTCAACGTTATCATAACAGGTGCAGATAGGCCGAACTGCGCTACTGAGCCTTGTTGGGACAACGTGCTTCTGATGAATGCGTTTCAACGGATTCGAGTTCTGAGACTTAGCTACGACTCCAACGATATTTGATTCTGACAACAATTTAGCTTAGCTATATAATTAGCGGGGCTCAGATGAACTTCATTTAGCATCCGTTGTTCTTTTCTGTAGTTGAGTAATCCTCGGAAGACCACGAACGCACACGGCACCATAGCGCATTGTCGGCGTAATGAACATTCTCGTTAGGAGTCCAGCTAAAGAGATTTCCCGGAAAATCTTCCAGTGTAAATTTCTTTATGACACATCTCTGATTGCACTGTGTGCCTTTTGCAAGACACGTGCTTCGTCTTCCCCGACCTGTGGGTGTGTCGATGAATCTCTGCGGTAGTTTTCTCACCGTAGCAGTAAAGCATGCGCCTCTACAAGGCTTCGGGTCGCGTAGGCACCGGCGCTTCAGAAATACGCGGACGATTTCGAAAGTAGGCGTACTTGCAACTCAACGCTCCAGCCGCCGAGCTTTTATGTTATTTCCTTTTTCAAGGAGAATATCCTTGGCAATAGCGCGCTCCTGTATGTCTGCATGGCGTGTGGGACGTTGAACATTCGGAGCGACGAGGGAAAGCAGAGGTAAACGAAATCCAGAAGATGATGCTTTCTATGACGGTGGACTTCTGAAGTTCCTACCTGAAAAACCTCTCCTTTTTGGATGACTGAATTTAAAGGTAGTAGCGGAGCGCCGTCCGGGGAAACGCAAATGTAGACGGACGACGTAACGCAAAAACGCTTGAAACTAGCAGGAATTCGATTGAAGGGTCTTTCGATAGGGCGGCCACGGCTCGAGCTGCTCGAAGCTACAGAGGTAGAAATTTCCGGAGAAAAGCGCACGCCTGATTCGGCCAGAGAAATCGCACAGAGAAGTGAAATTAGAATGCTCTTGCTTTTTGTGTGCGTCGTTCGAGTGTACGATCGTACAGTTCTCCAACTGATGCTAGCATAAAACACCATTCGCACCGTTTCGTCGCCACACAACAGGCCCGTCGTCCTGTCGTCACTGTGGGCGGTTTTCTGTTTTTGCGAAACTTCGTGTCAAAGGGTTAACACATGCACATACGTATGAAGACACATCCTGTCTGCGTCTCCCCGCTTCTGGTGCCTCAATCACCGTCACAAGCTTTGCGACCAGCGACACCTTCCGCGTATCGAGTGTCATGTTATTCCTTGCAAGGGCACCGTCCTGTTCGCAGTGCAGGACAGTCTTCAAACTTTCTTTCAGAAAGAAATGGCTCCTTATTTCTCACAGGATGCAGCGCAGTACGCAACAGTTCTCCCGTCGTCGTTGCGTCAGGGCACCGGCGAATCGGCTGTAGCAAAAACCACAGGAGGCTGTCGCTTCCCGAAGCCAACGCCCGAAACCGAGCATTTACTGTGGTCACATGTCTTCTTCTTTTCGTATTGCGTTGTTTTTGTCGTCATTTCTTGTTACTATCGTTTGTTGTCGTTGTTGGTGGTGGCGCCGTTGCCGTCGGCGTTGTTTGCACTTCTTTTACTGTTGATATTGGCGTGCTTCATGCGCACCTGGAGTCTTCTGTTTTGTTTCACCGGTGGGATTCGAGGGCGATGGCGGCGGAGCAAAAAGACCCACCGGGATCGGACGTTCATAGCCGTTCCCCAGTTGTTCATACACTCGGCTCATTCGGACCGGGAGATGCCGGAGCTGATGCGCTTTCTCCTGCTTTTGTTTGAGTAGCAATGGCCGTGCTGTTTTTCGATATCGGAAATACTTCGAGTGATTCGGCAGCTTCTAGGCAGCGACTCATGACGCCCGGGTCCGGCAACTTCCGCTCGGCCATCGCTACGTCGTAGCAACGTATACATGTAACCAGTGAATGCATATTGGCAAACTTCGTGGACAGGCGCAGAAATAAAGCGATGAAGATTATTAAAAGGAGGCTTCGAAAGGTGAGCGCAGAGGGAGCGGCTTGATAATAGTAATTAATAATATGCAATTGCATCGTAGGATTTTCTCTTCGTTCCGAGACGCATCCCATCGATACGCTTGTCCTGATGTTTACGGTCGTGACCTGACCGCGTTTACCACCTACTTGTGTGCCCCCATTCAATAGACAGCTTATCGCCGTTTAAGGTTGTTAAGGTCCCGTTGAGCGATTATGCCTGCTGTAAATGTTATCAGGGGCAATATTTGAACTGGATATGCGATATAAGCTCTTAGAAAAAGGTTCTTTTGCTCCGGAAGGTCGCCGCAGTCAGTGCGTGGCTATGAGGTGTAGCTACTCTTGACCGTAGTAGCTGTGTCATATGGAGCTCCGTCGAACTTCAAAAGATTCTAAATATAATACTATTTAGCTGCTTCTCCATCTAATATGATTCGCTGTTAGCGAGCACACGGATGCTTACGCGCGTATGAGCTCTGCATGTTTGGTTATTGAGCAGTTTCGTAGTAACTTCCCGTTTGCGATGCAGCAGGACCCGCCCTCTTTGAGCCAGCGATGGATGACCCTAGCATTGAGCATTTCCAGACCTGCATCCCGCCTCAGATTGAGTACACTTCGTTGCCTGGAAGTCCGTGCACGCGTGCATGTTTGACTACAGGATAATAAGTTCAAGGAAAAATAAAACGTACAAGGTATGGCTATGAAAGCATCTGCTGCTGCGTATTGGATAAGCACTCGTCGAATATATTGGTCCTTACGAAGTATGTATTTATCCAAAAGCAGCACATTAGAGTACTTATGAGCTGCTGGATCACAAGGGCGTGGCGACGCACGCTAACCGTTGGCTAAGAATTGTTTTGATAAAAGTTTTAAATCGAGTTTTACGAAAGAGTGGTGATAGAAAGACATCAGGATCTGCCAAGCAATCGGAACTTCGGTGGAGACGCCGTGCTGGGCTCACGCAGACGAAGGTGCGCGCCAATATCTCGGAAATTATAATTTTCCAATGTACCCGTTTTGCTCATTTAGTTACTGCGATATTATGTTACAGGGAATCCTTTACCGAATTAGTTGAGCCTCGGTGACAATCGACACCAAGAGACGTTTCTCCATCATGGTTTTTTCGGTCTATCCCCTGACGTTCGTATCGGCAGAGTGACCGGTGCGGCATAAACTGGGTCGGAAGGCTATATAGGTATAGAGTATAAAAGGTGACATTTCAAGGCGCTTATATCCCGATGTGCAATTTATGAACCGACTTTTTGCGTATCCGATGGCACCCTATAGGCGTCAATCAAGGTTCATTCATATTGATGTCCCACACGAGCCGCTGATAATAAATTCCTCTCCAACTGAATTAAGATACGAATTACTTTTATAAAGTTTGCCACAGATAAGTACAAATAACGTCGAACCTTGACTCACTGATATACGTAGTTAGTTGCCAGTCAATCGAATATCGCATCACATCAACCTTATTCAAACCCCCAATGGAACAAATCCTTCACTGTTCGTGCTACTTGCTCTGCTGGGTTGCATAAAAACGCACTAACTATAATAATCAGAGTTAGGCGTACATCAGGAGCACGACGATTTGCCATTACTCAGAGGCGGAAACGTGCTTCATCGCTTGTGACAGCTACGACTAGTTCCGAAGACATAGCAAAGGGCACCTGTCGGACAAATGATGCGTGATAGCCTGACACATCCCGGGCAGCAACTCAACCGAAAATATTGTTTTGGGTACCGGGTATTAGGCATGGCCAGTAGAAACAATTCTAGTAACAATAGGTCGACAAAGCTCTGGAACAGGCCGGGTCTCCTTCAACTACACCGGCATACTTTGTCAGTACTCGACACACGTAAAAGCGTGTTGAATTGGAACAACAGACAATCTAGCAAGCTGCGCACCAGAATAGAGTGGACGGTCTCCTGTCCAAGTGTGTAACGTACCGAATTCCGTGGAAGTTGAAATGCGCCCGGTTGGCTTCCATGGCAGGCGCCTGGAGGAGAGCAGACGGCACACAAACACCATTGATACAACCTGGTCACTTCTTACAAATGAAGCACTAACAATCGCAAGACGTGTCACCACAAAACTACGATGTCGGCAGTCAATGCTGACGAAGGGTTTGGCCACACCCGATACATCCGATTGTTGACACGGTGAACGATGTTGGCGTCTCCACCTGCCGGGCTACAAAGCTTGCCACGTCAGTTCGATAACAGTCGTAAGTACCCACGTTGGTAAACATCGTTCTCTGCGCTTGCATTCTCGTCTGTGTTGGGTTGACCGTGTCTGACATGTTATGGCGGTCATTTAGCAAAAGCCAATTGAGACAGATTTGTCTTGCTGTAGTCAACCGTACCCACCGAGTTTGTAGCTTCGGCGGAAAATACAATTACATAATCCACAGGTTCGTATAAGAGCGAAGAAAGTAGGGCTTATTGTAAGTAGTGGCGTTTCGCGGCTTTGTCTTTGGCGAAACTTAGTAAAGATGCACAAAACATCCACACGTATAAGACACCGATAAATACTCTCCTTCAACTTTAAGTAGCATGGTTATGTGTGATTCGACAATAGTGTTTTGGTTTGAGCTACAATGAATAAAAGAACCCGATTACCTTAACTAATGCAAACAAGCCATGTCCATCAGGTCCGAGCCCTTCCGTGTGCTCTAGCATAAAATTCTCTTTAAAACATTTCATCGTCTGCTATTTCAGCGATGTCGACAGACTTCCTTCGTAAATTAATCAAGCTCATCGGCTACAACAGCGAAATCCAAGCTGAAACGGACCGAATTTTCTGACAGTGTGACTTATGGACTAATTACAATGTTTGCTAGCGGCAATCGCATGGTAGAACGCCGTAAAAGCACAAACAACTGTATCTGTACCTGCGTCGAGGGTAGTTGTTTCGCAGATTTAATTCCGTCTGGCGCTAACCCGCGCCGGCAGTCTGACCGAGCAACGCCATAATAGAAATCATAATTCGAAGCAACGCATACAGTATACTAGGAACCACTGCGCTAGAACTTAGGGTGGCCAGCCATTTTCTGCGTATTTCTGGTGGAATGCAAGTACAAAGCCATCTTGAAATGAAGTATTTCTACGGTTAGATGTGTCTTCTATAAGGTCAACGCGTATTGCGCTCACACTCGCGATTAGTTTATGCAGTTTTTCCTAGTCCTTACTTTGTCCGCCTTGTCGTCAATGCTACCAAACCAGGTGGTGGAACCGTTCATCGATCAAAAACACGCTCGCTATCTTTGGATCGTTTTGTATCTGTACACAATCGATGAATTTGAGATGTTCCAACGTTTGCTGTAGGAACTGGCCATCACCACGATTCTTGCCCCCGTACGACGGTTGAATCGATTCATGGCACTATTAAGCAATCGGCACTAAGCGAACAAATTCGTATTCCCTGGTTCCAGCTCGAGTCGAAATGCTCATGTGTGATATAGGAGTTTTCCTAATCAACAGCACCTGAGCATTTGCTGTTCGTGTTAGTCGAAACGGTTAGAGGTTATCAGGCACTGTCAAAGCATTACAAATATATTCTTGTATGCAGCTAAAAACACAGAGCAGCGCTTATGAAAGCTTACTAAAGCGGCAATTACGCTCGGTTTGTCGCTGGACGGATCCAGAACAGTCGCCTAGAGAAATACGACGTCTCCTAGTTTTCGGCCTATACAAGGACAAAACGACGTTTGGACACTGATGCGTGCGACATTCGTTTCAGAAATTCACGTAACGGATGTGTCAGTCTTGGCTGAATGAACCCTCATGCTCGCTGGAAAACGCACTCAGACCAAAGAGCTCCAATCCTCGTTGCCGAAAGGACTGAGGCCGTTCTCAGCTTGTTCTTGATCAACCACAACAACAACAACAACAGCACACAGCATCTCATCGCGACATATCGCTTGTTTGCGTGCGTTTCCCGTTCAACGCCGGTAGCATACGCACGTAATTATCTAGAATGACAATCAGCATAATGAGTGTTCGTACAATGGACCAGCTGAGCGTGCAGATTTCGTTACTGTGCCCAATGGGACCATGTCAATTTCGTTCTGCTTGCATGACGCACATTTTCAGAAGCTCCGAGCGGCTGGTTAAAGCTTTCGATTTCAACACTCTCATTTCAGACATCGTCATCTTGCATCGTCCAAAGGCGACCAGTTTCTTGTGCTTGGCTGTCCCTTTCTGTTCGACGAGGCTGTTTGCTGTCGTCGGCACACGGCCGAACGAGCAGTCAAACATTTTAAATCACTCATACGGCGCACATATGACGTGACGCTCGGTTATCGGACGGCAAAATGTCGGACTGCTGCGATTGTGCTACGGCCAACATCAGGCACTCCGAAGTGACAGCGTGATTATTTGCTCCCTCGTCGACTATTCGACAAAGCAGCACCGCTGAGTACCGGACAGGTTCAGGGCTTATGTGAATTAAATATCGAAATCAGACAAATCGATAGTTTTTTTTTGAATGAATGCGATGTTGACTTACGTAAACGTTTGTTGATGCTGGGTTCCTAACGAGCGTGTATTTCTTATTAGGGAACATAATTACGCTAAATAATACGCTAGTACGAGGCATATATATATATATATGCCGCGCGCCAGCAACAATATGTCCTTTATGGCTGTAGCCGAACGGAATTTCTCGTCTGACGCAATTGTCGACGATGGCGCGCTAGCAGAAATGAAGTATCCGATGCGACTGTTTTTGTTAAGTGTGTTAGCCCTTATTCATTTCGGCAGGAGTCAGTGAGCGACTGGATGAAGACGAGGCCAGCGGAGAGTAGACGATAAAGTGTTATAACCGCCTAAAAGGCTGAACGTTGCGTCGGCTGTGGCCGCTTGTCGACAAACGCCTTGTCGTCGTAGTGGCCTCCGTCTTGTTGAACTCTGTTCGAGCGTGTTCAGCACGAGTAGTTCTGCCGTCTCGCAGACGTGGCTGCCACCAGCGCAGAAATATGCAAATTTCAACGAAACCGTACCGCCTAGCCAGTACTCACTCGTTTTTCAATAGTTCTTTCCATCAGAGGTGCGCCTGTATGTGAGGCGACGGAATATATCAACGCCAGCGAACATTCCACATACGCGAGCGACAGGGAGGGCTGTAGTTCGCACAACCGGCGCCAGCTATAATAGTTATTCGCATGGCTCCGGATGCGTAGCGGGGATTCCATATCACCCGCATTCATCACTATCTGAACTCTAGATCCCATCGGGCCAAGCGTCGGTTCAACGGTGGTCTCTGGAATTCACAAGAGCGGACGGGGAGGCACTGTGAATCGTGACAAACGCCAGCCATCCAATAATCCCGCCGGTATTTGCAGCTGATCAACGAGTGCGACCGTTTTGATCCGAGAATGAAGGAGTTTTTCCGACAAAAAAAAAATAAGAACGAGATGTAAACGCAATCAGAGAAATCGAATATATGGCCTACAAGTGGTTAAATCTTGTTTGGAATAAATCATCAAGTAAGAAGCCGGCACTTATCATGAGATAAAACTCTCTGAAGCAATTTTTTCCGACTGTACCTCTCTCGCCCTCTTTGGAATCAACGTTTCCCTGCGTTTTACCTGCGTCGTTTTGTTGCTATGAACACCAACCGCATGTCTTCAGCACTCTGGCCTGTGTAGTTTGTCGTCATTCATCAACGTTTTCGTCAGCACAGGTCAACTGAGCGGATTTCATGGTGAAACGAGACTAAGCTGTGAGGACAGCTCGTTACGGCTGCCAAGCGCCGCCGCCGCCACCGCCGCCGCCGCCGCCGCCGCCCACTTGAGAGTCTCAATGAAATCAAAATGCAACGTCGTCACGCAAGGCACGTACCAGATTGCTACCTACTCTATTTGCCTAAGCAACGGTGGTAGCTGACGCAGGTTAGTATCTGTGGCGTGTCCTAATCCCCTATGGTAATAAGGTTTATGCCACTTTTTCCCCAAGTCTGTGTACGCATTGCTCATTTCGGGCTGCTTGCTGAGGTTGCCCCGTTGCACTCATACAGATACCAATAATACTTGGACAGCGGCCTTCGCCTCTTTCTCGCCTCTCGACAGCACAGCTGCTTTCGGTGCTCCTTAAGGTACCTTGGTTCCTCCGGAGGCTGTCGCAGCTCAAGTGGGCCCTCGTCGCTTTGCTGCCCACCTCGCGCGCAAATCAATACTTCGTCTGGCCAAGCGGAAATCGCCAATAAAGGCCATGCCATAGTCAGACAAATCGACGGGGCCGCACAAAGAAGACCAGGACCAACACGGCCACGCCGCCTGCTCAGAACAGCCAGGACGGACAACGTCTTGTCAGGCAGGGGGACCTCAGCACGCAATCGAAAGACGACCAATGTACCTGTACGAAGTCGGGTTGGGAAAGGACATTGATCGTTTTTGGGTGGACAACTTCGGACGATATCAACTCATCTGGCAGACTCGTCCCGATCGGGGAATAGATCCTGTACGTGATGAACCTCACTCACAACCTCAGACCGAGGTCATTGTGTTTCATCCGCCCACAAACGCTTCGTGCACAGTGATTACGGTTGAAATAACAAAAACTGCCACGTGTGTAACCACAGCGGCTACACAAAACAGCGGCTGATCGGGGACAACCTCGGTGAGGATAGCAATATCTGTTTTATCGGAGCCTGAATTGTTACTGCTGTGCTAGAAAGTTAGAGTGATCAGTCATATTCGTAATAACGCTGCTGTTTGTTTTCAGCGCTTGTCATGACAGAACAACGACGCCATGTTTCTTCTCGCCACTACAATGACAGTTAGATACGACAGTGGGTGACAAAGGCGTGCACTGCAGCAGACCCACTCTCACTAATGGGTTGGCCAGGTAAGCTTGCTATTTTGGCATAACAAACACTGGCAAGAGAATCATATTTTACAATGAACTACTGAGTCGTAACCCTTTCAATCGAAGCGCCATTCCAATCTAAAACCCAATTCTCGCCATCGAAATGTAGGCACACACAACAACGGTCGTTAAGCACATTGCGCGGAAGCCCTTTCAAAACACCTGCACGTTAGCATCATAGCTTTTCATTTCCAGTCATATTGTCGGCAAAGGGGCATTTATATATATATATTAGTTGTTCATCACAATTAAAATCGTGCCTGGGGCATTTTCGATCACGCCAGAAATCCTTCGTCGCACGAAAAGTTGCAGAAAATTCCAGCAAATCACTGAAAGTCAATTCCTGAACGCAATTGGGGTTAGTGGATAAGCCGTTGCATATTGACTCAACAACGCGACAGCGTTACGCGAACAGTTCGTTGCGGATTAAAAAACCATGCTGCGAAGCGCGCTCGTGTGCGTGTCCGTGTGCCTTGTTTCGCCGAAGGCCTTCCGACCGCTTAAAATAACAACAGTCCTATTAATATGAAACCTCCACAAGGTCTCGGCAGTTGGCCAACATTGCGATATAATCGTTCGACCAAGTCCAATCTGAGCCGTTCTCTTCAATGCATGTAGCTGCAAAGTGCGTCACGCGTCGTCGCGTCCTCCTCCTTCTCCTTGAACGCCAGGCATCGTTTTCCACCAACGTCTGCTCTGGGAACTATGAAAAGGTTTTCTGTGACCGTTATGTCCTTAATCGGGTGTCTGAACAATGCCGGACCCACTACTACAACTGAGGTTCTCACCCCTACAAACTCCTCACACGAAGCCGATGAGTCGCTGAGCTTCAACGACTCGTAACGCTGGACTAGAAGGGGCAGGTTTGCGGGCACGATCCCGGAAGCAGGCACGCACTGAAGTAATAAGGTCCTTCATCGGCTTTGTTTCTAAGGAGCTTTGTTAATTAACTGTCAATATTCAAGTTCTTCTCACCCTGCGAGAGATTTAATAATACGCAGTCAGTCGAGCTGGGCCTACCCCTGCGTTTCTCCCTAGAAGGCGGTTATGCAAATAGCGATTTGCATAGCGTGTACTGCGTGAGCGTGGTTGATTTGTAAATCAATAGTGGACGTATAGGCGCCTTGCGGTGTGCCGGTGCATGTTACGGATATCTCCATGTCAATGGATCTCTGAATCGCTTCACTCATATAAGCGGCTATTTACTAGTGGCCGGGACGTAAACGACTGCTGGAAAACGCGCGTAGACAACCGCCTGAGGTGGTCCGTTACCCCCATTTGGGCTCAAAAGGTGCTTCAACCAACCTGCCGTTTACGAAATGGCTAACCTTGCCAACAACAACAACAACAAGTCGTCTCCTTTTGATGACGCGTTTTTGAGTTTTGTTCTCTGGCAACTTGTTGCTACGTTGGTGTGTACGTTGTTGGCAACAACAGGCGGGGCAGGTGCAAACAAGCTCCAATACGAATTCAGGTCAACCTTTTGGCGTTCGGGAACTCTGTTGCGTGTGCGATGTTTACTTTTCGCGACGTAAACTGCTCTTAGAGCCAGTTGAGTGTGATGTGTCAAAGGGATTTAGTTTTGAATTTATTTTCATGCTAGTGACCTCAGCGGTGGTGTTTTGTTAGCCTATTCTTATGGTTGTTCAGTATATATTTGAGTGCCTTTCGAGCGCTGTGCCCAAGAGTCATCTTAGGAGGTGCTAGATGAAGGATGCTTTTAAGGTGTGCGTGTTCGCGGAACCTATTCACGTGTTTGGAAAGAAAAGTCCCCTGTATCTCAGTCAAGCTAGCGTGGATCTCAACGCTAAAGAGTGCGGTCTGAACTGTGTCCCCTACTAGTTGTCTTGGCCTCTCGAACGCGTTCTCATTTCCCAGCTCGACGCACGTCTTTTGCGTCCCTCAAAACGCAGCCATTCCTTCCCAATGTGGCCTTCGTCACGACCGGCTCATCGTCAGTGTCGCGTGTTGCACTTCAGCACACGACGGACGACAACCCGTGGACACCTCCCCCTCGCATGCATACAGATTAGATCCTTCTTCATCTTCCCTTTAATTTGGCCCGTTCCTTATTCCTTTGCAGCACAAACGTACGCTTCATTTTCAGGACCGTTCTTGCGCCACTCCTCCCTTACCCACAGTTCGAAACTCTCCAGGGTCCTGCTTCGAGTTTTCTGTTAGGAAACGTCTTCTGTATCTGCTCGAGGTTGTAGTGCTAACCAAGGTAAGGCTGCGAATTCAGGACCGGCGCCTCGGTTCGATCGTAGCTTCGGGCTGCTGGCCTGATTTCCGTCACCGTCTCGCCTTTCTGGCAGTCCTTTTTTACCGCGTTTTCCCAGCTTATTTGAACGTTCTCGTCATTTCCGATGCGACGCATTTTAGGCACGCCGTTGTGCGCGCGACTTGTGGGGCGACGCGGCACTTCCCGCGAGCACAACGGGGAGAGTGTTCCGAAGTTCCTCCGCCGTTTCTCTCAGGCGCGCCAAGGCAACTGACTTTCCGGCGTTGCTGTAAACAATAGTCCACAAGAGAGCAACAGCCGGGGCTGAAGGGACGAGGTGCGGTCGCTCTTCCCGATAGTACCCGGCATCACTCAATCGCCGCTACCTGTTACGACTGCCTGCGCTGCGTTAATAGAAGACGAATTTTTATATCGGCAGAATCCTCGTTTGTCAAGTGCGTGTGTTGTGGTGTGAATGTGTGCACGTGATGCGCCGAAAATGTAAACAGAGTAAGCAAAATGCGGCGATTTGAGCTGCTCGTACGAGGGGATTTAAAAGCGAGACAACAGCACTAAGAAGCCTTGCGTCAGCGTTTGGCGGCACTTAGCAAAACAGTTGCAAATAACAGCGCCGTTATGTTTAAATTCTATACACTATGAGGCCCGCGGGCACACGAGGTAGTTAACAGGTGAGGTAAGGCGTCTTCCTTAATATGTGCGATGCGAGAATCGTTATTGCCATCCTTATCATTCTTTATTAGGCCAATTTCTCAGTGCTGAGTATACTACAGAAAGCATCGATTAATAGCGGTTTTACATCAAGGCCTACACACGAACATAGAGGTGATCAGTTTTTGCATTTTAGCCCAGATGTTGAAGATGGAGTACCATACGATTGGTACTCCACCTTCAGAAGGTGCGAGATGTTGGTACACGTGCACAGTAAGATATCAGATTTAGTTTTACGTTTTCTCGATTCTACACACACTATGCAAGTCAATATTTATGGAGTTATTGCCAGCTGTATACAGTGCGCAGAATCGCTCAAAGTCAGAATCTGATATGTGTACTTTTAAATAAGTAAGAATACTGCACTCTAATATGACCGCTTTGCGAGTGAATACCCAATGAGTGTGAGAGTTTCATAAATATCCTTAATAAATTCACGATTGTCTCATCCCTCGTCGGTGTAGACTGTTTTTGGTATATATATATATATATATATATATATATATATATAT
>MNPL01006026.1:22189-38028 GCA_002081605.1 Tropilaelaps mercedesae
TTTCACATTCGTCATCATGACGGCACGTTTGTCCTATATCATATTGAGGAATACGGTTGCAGCAGTTTGCCATAGTAAAAGTAATTTTCAATTTATATAATTATAATTACATCGTTTATTTAAACTAAAGGAGGAGACGCACTTTTCACTCAGAATAGCTGCAGAAACCGTGGCGGTTACTTTTCGTGTCAATTCATGTCTCGTCACTGCAACACGCATATGTAATGACTGGCATTAAGCCTAAACCATTATTCATTAGGTTGTTTACTACACCAGCTTTGTTTAGCACACATGGTCTACCAGCGACGGTTTTAATGGTAACAGAGGTATCTCCTTATTTGACAAATGGAGCTAAGCTCATTCTGACAGAATGATAGAGGCACTTTGATTAGGATGCGATGCCATACCCTCTACGCAACTAGCCATTAATTGTAAGATACCATGGACGTATGGGCGAATAGCCGTGCTCTGCGTCTACCTTAGGGAAAAATGAGGAAATAATGAAACCCATTTCAAATTGCCATTTGTTAGATGATTGAAAAAGCTATTGGAAAGACATAACGACGGTTTAATGTGAGGGCCAAGGTACTTGCACTCCGTGGGACCAACAAATTGAAAGAGCTCAACCGTTTACACAGTAGTAGGAGTTTTGCTACCATCAGGAACATGGCTAGCTAGAGAGCAAGTGAAGACCGCGCGTACGTGGCACAGTGGCCCGCGGTCAACCACTTAATGGATACGTAAAACCGTATGTTTATGGCAGACGCCGTAAAGGGCTCTCCGTTATATAAGAATGAACGTATTTCGAACTAACCCGAAATTCCACATGTCAGGTGAATACCGGGCTGCATCGAATGCAGATGGAATGTAGTTCTACCTTGCCAGACGGTTGCATCTTGGCATTAGACTTCACCATTGTGATTTGTGTTTTTTTCAGTTGGGCTATGCTACTACACTTGTTGAACAAGCAAATTTGCGAATGCATTTTTCTGAACGCATGAATCGATTCAATCGTACAACGTTACGATGGAACATGATAGATAGCGTGGAGATGAATCAGCATTATGTGTATGCGTACGCTTTTGATATATTTACAAGGATACTGATTGTTCATACATATATATATATATATATATATCGGCTGCACAACATTCACGTACTACGAAGACGACAGGGGCTTGTGCGTAATTTACTTACGTTACCACGTTACCCGCTTGAGCGGCAGCGAATATATGAAAGTTAAATATCGATGATCTTTTTCGTTAACCAGTGTGAACTGAGCAAACATGAACTCGCTTTATAATAACGAGCAACGCTGGGTAATAAAAAAAAAAGCTCCACAAAGAGAGCCGCAGTGTTAAAGCGGACGGCAAGAGGAGGGAAGATAAGGCCACAAGCGCCACTGAAGTGAGACGAAATTCGGCCATTGTAGAAAAACTGCGCTGGCGATAAATACATACGGGACACGGAGCGAACGATAGAAATTCCCAGACGCCTTAAACTCGCTTCAGCTCTTAGCCATCTGAATCAACGCCATGCGTCCCACGAACTGGAGAATGAGCAAAGGATACCTGGGTAAAGATTGGCTTCGACTGTGTTCGTATCGCCAACCTTCTCATTTTCCTCCACAATAGTACACTCCTTCAGAAATCTGAAAGGTTATTACGGCATCGGCGAAGAACCACTTGAGGAGTACTTTTAAGCCCAGATGAGTCCATCGTTACTACCCCCTGAGCATGTTTTAGGGACGTCTTCAGTTTAGTTTTGGACAGTGCCTTAGGGGCGTGAAGGTGGAGTAGCTGATTGATTTCCTCGTTTTCTTTTGTTACCAAGAGTGAGTATAAGCAAATACTTTATTTGGTAAGTAGGGAGACGGCATGAAGAATTGGACGGGAAAAATCGTTACCACTTGTGGAAATACCGATAACAATGTTGAATGCTAGGACAATACCCTTTGCATGTGTTACTCTAAGGTCCATCTGAATATGAAGTGTGCACCTTTTGTTCGCCTTTTTTACTGACTCTAATAGTCTTCAAAGGTTTAAAGCTTTACTAGATTTGCTTTAGCAAAATGAGTTGACTTCCGGAATCTGTGCGACATGCACGAACCGCATGTAAATGCGAGTTCCTGACACGCTAGACTGATTTTCATTTGATGAATGCTTGCTTCTTTCAGAAATCCACGCTTTTTCGACGCCGTATGAAATACGCGCACACAAATGACACTGCAGATGGTCGTGAATAGCTTCCTCAACGTGGAAGGGGATGTCGCATTTTGACGAATCTGGGTGGAACTCTGCCTATATGCAAGTGATCCACAGGTCTCTAAATGCCAAAAATCTGGAAGTACGTTAGGTGGCCTCCTCTTCACAAGACGGAACGAGCAGATTCTTCATTTTGTTTGTACCAACAGAAAACCACACCGTGACAGGGTCTGTTGCTGTGTTGGGCGCGCGCATAAAATTAGACACGTACTCGGTAAATATATTTGATTTCCTCTGGGCATCCGTGCATATATGCATCTCAGGCAAGCATACTATACATTTCTGACATGATGTACACAGAAGACAAATCTGAGATAACACGAACTCAGAGCTAATGAAGTGTATTAGTCATTCCCTAGAAAGTTGCATTTCGCGCAGATGGGTGTATACATTTCCACGGAATGGCTACCCGTGATAATTCATTGAGTCCATACAACACCGGCCATGCATAGTGAAATGACAGTTGTTTGTTTGAAACTACATCTCAAGGTCGAAATATACTAGTTTTGCCTGGCGAAGGCCCAACCGGTAGAAGAGTTATATGCTAAGTATAAGAGCCTTATAGCATTGTCACAGCATTACCAACTACCCAATTCGACAATTCCATATCTGGTGGTCTAATCTTTCAGAACATTATTCCTCTCTAGCACTTTTCCCACATAGCAACCAACCACATGCTGGATATATAGTGGATATGCATGTGTGTATAGGGGCGTGGGTTTTTGATTACGATATAATGCCGGTCGGTCGCGACCAGATTTCCCAGTAGTATTGGCTCCCGATAAAACTGGCAACTCGAGGTTTTTGGTGTTGCATGAAATGTTAGGTCGCTTGAAGCGCATAAGGCTGAAGTTACGACCCACTCTAAGCTAGGCTTAGAGATTCCGGTATCGTTCGAGCGCTTTCCGTCTGATCACTTAGCACTGAACCAAACCAGAATACACGGGAAGTGGTCATAACAAGATGCATAGATACGAGACTAGCGTGCGTGCGATATCACCCCGCCGAATCCCCACTCAGTCAGACCACATGCCAGAGCAACGTCACGATGAAGCCGACAAGTGAATAGTGCATCCGATAAACTGCATCTGGCAGTCCAGGGTACGCATATAGCAGTTATGTGCGATTACGAGAGCTGCCGCATTCGGCTGATATTTTCGTTGCTGTGCGCCGCCCTTGCCGACCAAACAAATACTCCCATGAGATGCGCGCGGCCGCGAAACCCTGCTATCCACCCCTTGGTCATCAATACACGCGTTCAGAAGTTAGCGCTGAGCCATTCGATGGTTCGCTTCGTCCCAACTAATGCAAGGGACTAAATATTATGACGATGAACGTTCCCCATCTGCCACTCACCTGCAAGTCAACCCAAGAGCCCAGCAGCTTCCACTAGTCGACCAAAACACAGTGACCGATAATGGATCCAAGGCTGGTAATGACGACGTTCGCTTTTTTCCCACAAATCGCTACCATTAGTGGCTGAAATGAAATTCAAACTAGCGGAACGCTCAACGTGTGTCCATATTTAGCGAAATCATCTGTTCACTCTGAGTGAATGCCACGCATTAGACCATGTTTGGGTGTCTTTTTTGACCGATGCTAGCGAAGACATTTCACAGTCGTTTCTAACCGCTGAATGTTTACCGTACCCTCATCACTGCTGTATCATTAAAAAGTAGCTTTTATTCTATGTTGACCTTTTTAGTGTTGTACATAAAATCCGTCATGTGCAGATTGCTTCTAAAGAACTTGCTGTATGTGAGCTTATTTTGGAGGGTGGCAGACGTTATATATATATATATATATAGGCTTTGGGAAATTGAAAGAAAGGTCAGAGCACACACAGACGTGCATTAAGAGTGTATAGATTAAAGAATCTTTTAAACAAATTTGATATTTTCTAACTGCGAATAATAAAAGATGCAAAAAGGCTCCTCATTAATTGACCGCAGAAATATGGAGAACACGCATAAGGTATAGTAATTCGGAAACGCAGTAGCATATTCAAATAAAACTCAGCCAGAATTTAATGTGTCGTTGCAATAGGCTAAGAAGCAGACGAGACAATGGCTTAGAGGAATCGCTTTTAGTAGCGGTGAGATACGAATCTAGCGTAATGTCGGATCGCTGGAATAGAGAGCCAGAAAATTTATTTCCACGAGATATTAAGCCCAGACGAAAAATAGATGGGCCCTGCTATCTCGAGCTTTCAGAGATTCATGGGCTATTGGCGCGGAAATTAAAAGTACACAGAGCGGATGCTTAATACCAACGGGCCCCATCGCACTACTCGAATAGATCAGTGACTTGAAGAAAATAAGGCTGAACCATAGCTTCAGCCCTTTCATTCTCCAGATCTAAGCTCTGGTGATTTGTTTTCATCCACCCACGAGGACAAATTGGTGCTGTACATTATACAAATATCGATTGTCTGAAAAAGCTATTGATGGTCAAACGATCATAGGTTATACGAACGTACACAGCTGCCCAAAAGTACCTAAAGCTTCTCCCGCTTCATGAATAATAATAGGGGACGCCTCTTAAACGTACGTTCTCAAAACATCGTTGTTCAATTTCACCCAATCGAAAAGCAACAGCCGTTTAACGCCCAGCAGGTTTAAATTGAACAGTCGATATTCGTGAAATGTTAGGACAACATTAGCGGCAATGAAAACGTCTATCTAGATAAACGAACACTGCATCTGAATTCCAAGACTTATCGCAGCGCTATTTTTACACTTCGCCATTTGTTACGAACTAAATGAAGGAATGGCTTACTATTCATTAAGCGCACGTTCACTATTTGCTTAGAACGAAGCTTTCTAAACAATGCTTCCTGTTACGTTTACACATATTACGTTTGCTTTGATTTGGCATTAATTGTGCTGTGCTTATTGTTGTTCTCCGAAGGCCACAAGCTCTCGAGTCTCGGATCGGCTGGCTGTGTGTGGTAGCCATGTTTTCATTTAGTCATAGAAATTAATTTATTCATCTACAATGTGATTTGTCTGTCAATCTCTGAATGCGACAAAACAATAGAGCCCCTCAGACAGACGAATCATTTGGGTGTCTCAACAGAAGATCTGATACTTGAAATAATACAATGCAGAATCGATTTGCTATGTTATTATTATTATTATTATTATTACTTATAGTTACAATGTGATTCATATACATTATAGGGTTGAGCTTTCAAAAGTTCTCTCACTTCGCCTACACACATTGAAATTACATTGAGTATTTCGCTAAAGAGCATTATGTTATTTCTCAAGCTTAACGTACAACAGATACAACACGAGCAGTGTTCCAAACAGAGTGAGTGTCGCTCGTCCAAAGCATTCTAAATTCTAAAATACCTGTCTTTAGCCATAGATTCGCTAAAACCAAGCGAGCAATTGGCCCTATTTTTGGTAGACCTGTCTACTAGTTTACTTCAGCTTTCGCATGGTAGACATGCCATGTTCCAATATATTTCAAATCAGACATTTCAAACGCCAGTTAGCAGCCTACTGTTTAAGTAGCTTTTGTGACCGCATCAACGTGCCCTTCACTTCAATTCGGTTGACCCTAACAGAGGCAAGAGCAAACGGCTCGCATGCAACTCTTCGATTGTGCCCATTCCGCCTTTTTTTGTGTAGCGTTTAGAGGATGCCACTACTAGAGACAAATGCAGACAGCCTCACCTGTCTATCCCTTGACGGGAGTAAAATCTAAAAATTACCATGCCTATTCACGTGGTCGCTGGGACCCACGCTAGACACAAGGCCGCGACAGTAGGCTACCACAATGAAGCTGGAGTTAGTGACGAATGAGACAGTGACGAACGCGTTTAACAGATGACATACGAAACCGTCGACGAAATTAAACATGAAAACATCGGCCTGGCTCCAGGCGACGCCTGAAATGAACACGCCGCCAAGGTTTCTCTTCCTCTCTACCGTTTTACTCGTCCTACGACGATCGTTCTACGAACGCCCCCATAAATATTCACGCACTCGAAAGACGACATGTAGATTTGACAAACATCGTCTGCCGGTGTCGTAAACCACTCGTGTGGGTTGTACAATGCATGTCGGCCAGACACGCGCAGTAACAGGATTGTTGAGTCGTCGCTCGGACGAGCGTCGGACCCGACAAGGGCCAGAAACAATGACGAAACAGCGAAACTACGTAGCTTCCTTTGAATGTTCCATAAATAATACATGTATACACAGACAGATATAATGGAGATGAAGGTAAAGAGAGAGAGAGGGAAAGGACAATATTTCCAGTTGAAAGAAGTGTGCGGGAACAGGTGTACCATACTAAGATGTAACCGGAAAGGTCTGCGAAGCGTTGCTCCCACTGGGCATTGTTCTGGCTGGATGGTGTACAACCAGAACGCCGACACACCAGATGCGAACCAGGCCACATTGTACAAACGAAGACCCAAACAAGCCTGCAGACTTCAACGCCAAGCTTCGCCACATCATTACACGAGAAAAAAACGCAGAGGAAGTTTGTCTGCTGTTCGTTGCCTGTGTCGCTAATCAGTCTTTACACACACAAACACCCACGTACACACGCATTGTAGCAAAGGCTGAGCTTGTCAGCTTTTGTTATTATCTTATATGGGAGTCCAGCAACGGAGGGATGTCTTCTTTCTGTTAGATTTTCAATTTATTGGAGATTTAAGGCGTTCTCATAGATGGCTGAGCCGAAGTTCGACCGTGCGCTTTTTAGTCTGATAAAACGATGAAGACGCGCACAGTCGGAAATGACTGTTTATGCGCAGAGCACGCGATAGTCGCTTTTCGGTTGGGTAGTGAATAAACTCGCTATATTGAATAGGGCTGTTTTAAATGTCAGACCTCAAACTTACGTAAGACCAGTAACATACCATTAAATTTTTACACAATAGCAAACCCTAAACTAACCCCAAAACCCAATGTATCCACTAAAAAACAACTAATTTTTCGTTAAATACTCGCTGTTGTGTGGGGTTTAGCTGAGATAAAGATGATGCTTCAATCTAGCCAGCTATGATCGAAGTAGAACTAAGAAAAAAACGAGAATTGCTACATTTGTCTAATATTAGCCTCCATGAATTCGGTATGTCATGTGTGATATATGAAGAAACGTTGACGGCACACCTTATGTGTACAGACCTGAATACATCTGAGAAATACCTATCGTGATCATACTCTCAGATATACGTTTACTATCAAAAACTAACCAGTCGCCTCTCCGAGCAGCGCTTATCTCGTCACGCATATCTGAGCTGAAAACACGTATACTAAATAAATTCAATGCTATAAACATCACATTTTTACGGCCACATTGCAAACCAATGTTATATCGAATGACCGTTGTAACAGGTTTGCTAACCATCTACGTGATGTTGGCCAGAACGAGGACGTGCCTTGTCGACATAAGTGAGCTCGCGAACTTTCCCACAAGTCCGATATGGGCAAAGCTAATAAGAAAAAAAATACCGGATAGTATTTGTTTTCTCTCATCGCAGTTCTGCAAACCAATCGGCACGCGCCTGCATTGCGGCAACATAGCGCTTGTCTATGCCAACATCGCTACGCCGGTTCGCTGCAATCTCCCAACTTGGCTCGCCCCGTACAGCGCAGGAACATGTAGACCTTTTCCTAAGTATGGCCATCCAAAGAAATGACTTCGTAGCTAAACTAATTGTTTAGTAATACGAACTTCATTGGCAAGTTCTAAATTTCCCATTGGGGGCGTTCGTTTTTTTATTATATGAGAGTAACATTTAAGAATCTAACGATACAAACACAGGCGCAAAAGGTGGTAGTAGATTTTCACGGAGTTGGCGCATACGCTAGCCTTCGTCGACACGAGTGACAGGACGGTGGGGAATCGTGCATCCTAAGACAGAATTTAATTGTTATGAAATAATGTGTACAATGCGCTTAATAGCTTGAAAATAAGTTGTTATACAAACGTCCCGTAGCCGTACTGTATATGTAGACGACGTGGTTATACAATAAAATGTCCTAAAAAAAAACAAAAAAGGTAGTACCGCCCCAAAGACTATTGTGAGACTACTACAGATAATGGCTGAAAATGAGCAACAAACAAATCAGTTTTGAAATCGTCTTCAAAAATTGTAGGGAATATCATCGGGGATGCGTCCAGCTTCACAATCCCCTTCGAGCGAGCAATAAGCGGCCAATATATTTTCTGTTTGGTAGTTTTTTCCGAGAAAAGTTTAGCCACCTTAAAAACGAACGACATTTCAATCCTTCCGAAAGTCTACGGTCTAACTTTACGTTAGCTGTAAAGACAATAAACACACATTGGCATCGCGCTAAAAAAGTGGCACAACCGGAACGGTTGAAACTTGCATACAGTTAATTAGCCGTACTGTTCTGCGAAACCGTTGCTCTGGAGAGGTGGCACGAGAAGCCACGAATCTTGAATCGATATTGTGATATAGCGCAGCTATCGTATGTCCTTTCTTTATTAATTATTATTAATATTATTAGTATGGGGCATGAAAGAACCAGTCGATTTCAAGATGGGCTGGAGCAGAAGGCTCACCAAGTTCAATAATTCAAACGGTTGAAAAACATATGGATTAATGGAGCACTTAAGATTTCTTCACAGTGGAGATCCGGGACGTGGTGTTGAATACTAAGCTACAGAGTTTTAGGCCAGAAAAGAGATAGGCCTACCGGTCAGAGAAGAGGGTGTGGGTCTTAATGGGGCACTGGAGACAACATGTTTTCCGAAGTCAATTTGTCTTACTCGGCAATATTTTACTAAGAGAGAAAAAATGCGAATAAAAATCGGACCAGGCAAAGCAGATTTATAATAAAGGATCGGTGCCGAGTCCGGCCCTCAATGCGAGTCGCTAGACCATCCTACATTAGAGGATTGCAAAGGCGCCGTCGTTACCATGCATATCCTCAAGCAATTCAAGGGTCTTAGAAGAAAAGCGGCCTCGCTAGACAGTTGCGGTTGACTCAAAGTCTTCTCGCCCTCACAGACGTCTGCGTGTTAACGCCTTGCGCATAATCGCGAACTGAATGTAAAGACTACACGATGCGAATGTTTCGTTCGTATAGCATGCCAAGGAGGGCTGGCCATAAACGCCCTGTGTTTGTTAAGTCGCAGGGCTCAAAAGAACTCGTCGGGTACTTTTCGCAACCGTTTCATGTCCTATTGGTGCTCCCCCCATACGTGATGAACGCGTCTGCATTGTATGTGGCTATCCTATTCTTGTTTCCCCTCTGTGCAGTCTAGTGCACATCAGGCTATCGGTAAAGCAATGGGACCATTATGATGGTACCTAGTCCCTTAGGTAGACGGCCTTTCATTGTCTACCTTTCGCCTAACGCATGAACTCAAATCTAATCAAAATACGCTTTCTTTATCATGTTATCGTTGGACATAGATAGAAGATACAACGCACGTCGACCGACGGCGTAACGCACGAAGGTCGTTCGTATGTGGTGTCTGGCCATGGGGTATATACATAGAGCTCATGCAGCGAAGTAAACGCTGTCTCCAGCGAGAATCGATGTTCGACCTTCGTGTTGAATGCGGGTGCAGGACACAAAAGGCACGGTTAGGCCTACTTAAGAACAAAGAGCCTTATCTCTTTTACGGTGTATATTATTGGCATGCTACCACATTAAAGGGAGTCGATGCACCAGGCCGAGACAAGCGTCACGCCAGGCGCTGCTTGAGTGAGCAGCTACCTCCATGTTGGCTTTTGTGTGGACTCGAGATATTCCCTCTTGAGGGCAACACGAGCGCCGAGCTCTCGTCTATTATACAGACACCAACACGACGGTGAAGAGGAAAATGACGTCCTTGTTATGTGTGCGCTTACATCAGAGTACGTTGCGCTTGCGATACTGCTTCATCGATATAATGCTGAAGTGGAATTTGATTGGGCTGAGTGTGGGGTGATGTAAGATTGTTGAGCTCGGTGTCTTGGCGCATTCGCATGTGCCTTACGGCTTTAGTAGACACGTAAGTTGTGCATGGGTTCGATTTCCGCCGTTGCATATTTACATGAGGTCCGTCTTACGGTGTAATATGAAAAGCGCTAGCGCAGACGTGAAATGCTAGTCGTTAAATGATGGTCAACCCTACAAAATTTTGTGGTGATATAAAATGGACTGAAATTTTGTTCTCCAAAAAGTCGCAATGTGCTTGTTCTTTCGGCGCTGGCGTTTAGCCGCTGACTTTAGAAATTCCTTGGACATATGGCGAGATTTCAGATTCGACAGCACCAAGCGACGATGTAATACTCCTTGGCATTTTGCTTACGCTTCAAACGTAAATTGCTCCGCTATTTCTATTCAAAGCAATCAATGATAGTTGCCCCAATCATGACTATTCGTACTCGACTGTTTTTGTGAGCTACTGATAGATTGAAAGTGCGCGCGGTCCATACGAATATCGACTATTCGAAGAACCACAGCAACAAATGTGACTTTTAACATTTACACTGCACGCTCCGCTGTGCTGTGACCTTATCGCAAGGTTCACACAAGACCTTCGAGGATAGAGACATTTCCATTCCTCGGCGTGCATATCTCTCGAGTTAGCTTCTCTCTTATGCCCAGTTGAGAGCGAGATGCTGGTATTCCTTATTCTGATCTGTGTACGTTGGTAGCCCGGCAATCGTCCACGTGGACCTGTATAATATTTGCAATGCCCGCAGTAGGAACTGCGTTCCGCTTTCCTTTTCTTTGTAAACCTAGTCGAAAAAACGCAGGCGCCTGCTCGGCTATACGCACTGGAGTGTAAGAAGAGGAAAAGATGACAGGAAAAATACTATAGACGGCTCCATGTTATCGTGTAGGCTTCGCGTGCGTGAAAGTTGTTGATGTCATGAGATGTGTGCACAGCCACTTATCCACGCATAGCCAACATAGGTGTAACGCAATGACGTGGTTAGTGACAAGAAGGACTCCACGTAGGTGTGCAAGCTGGCCAGGCGTGCCTTTTCGTTTGGATGGAGAACGCACGATGAACAAGCGAAGAGCCGGACCGTAACTGTCGCGGCTGAAGGCCAACAGAAGGCGATAAATACTCCGATAACAACTGCAAGATAGTTTGGCACTCAAGCTCTGGATTTCGCTATCTCCCCGCATATCTTTCTTCGATTTTCCCTCTTTGCCTTATCTTCCCTCATCCCCCTCTTATTTCGATCTTCTCCCTCTTATCCCGTTTTTTCCCACCTCTCTCTCGCTTGACCGTATCGTGTAAGTAGGCCGTGAAAGTGGCTGTCCTGTGCCAGCAGCTGTCCACGATTCCATCTGTGGGAGTCGATCGTGAGGAATGTTCGCCATCCGTTCACAGCATCGGATTGAAATGATCGAAGCGTCAGCCAAACGGGAAAACGGGACAAAAGGAGGGCAGATAGAGGACGCACGAGACGAGAGCTCTCGAGGATATATCACTTCACCGGCACCCCTATTCTTCACACTTCGGACTTCCAATGGTCTCCCCCGAGTTCTAAGAGCTCTCAACACCGCTACACGATGGCGTGCCAGTCCACGGCATCACTTTTGCCGAGAGCGAAACACGACGCAGATGGAGTGCACGCGGCCCTTCCGAACATGAATACAGCTCAACTGCACGTACTATTATTCTACACTTTACGTAACATTATGCAGTCATTATCGATTATGCACTGATTCATCATTTACAAAAATCGCCGGTCAAAATACATGCGAATGCCGTGCAAGTCAGGCGTGCGACTTGGAACCAGCCCATCAGCAGGGTCATGCCAAGCCGGAGGTGGGTGATGAGCGTCTGTTGGATGAGATAACCTGGAAGTTGAAAGCTCTGCTCCTGCTGAAGGCAATGAGGTGTAGGGGAGGGCGGATAAGCTCCAAGCCAACCTCTGTGAAAGGCATTAGTACGAGCGTCACGTGCTACTTTTCCAAGGTAGACTTGCCATTGTCCATAGTTCCCTGGAATAGCACAGTTTGTGCAAATGTTCTCCCATCAGTCGGATCTCAGAGACTCAGGCCGTGAGCACGTGCTAGTGGGTTTGAATTAGCCTTACGATAGGCGGGCGAGTCGGCAATAGGGCGATAGAGCTGAGAAATTATTTGGTGACAGTTGATATTCATTGCTGACCATTTTAGCCGGAGGAAAGCGGCCGTTGCTGGTCCGCCTGTCGGCGGCAATCGTTGACTTCTGAATCCATCTCGGAACTCACTGAGCTATGGGTTTATCCACAGTCGATTTAGCGAATTCGGTAAAAAGAGCTTGTCGAACTTATCCCCGTGCTTGCCACACGTAAAAAGACCTCCAACTGACTCCCGCACAATTGCCGCGCAGAAAGTTTACTGGTTTGATCTTAATAGCTTTCGTTTCCTCTTGCCCTGCTGATAACCGCTTCTACCCTGTTTAAGTACCTGCTATGAAGCGGACAGTCGCTGGGCCTTCCGTTTATTTAACACACACACACACACACACACACAAAAGAGGAAGGTCCTTTGTTTCTCTGCCTGGCTCCCTTCTTGTTTACTGAAGTGTTGGAAGAATTAGCCGATGAGTTGGTACCTTATACAATGGAGGTGCGGATCTGTGATGGCGCCGAAGTGAAAGAGCAGAAAAAGTGAACACAAGCAGACGGCGTATCTGTTATCTGAGAGGTGGTGCGAAATACAGTTGCAAATTGCAAATTCGAGTGAGTATACGGTATGAATGCGGCCGGTTTCGCACGGAATTTGTGTTTGCCAACCAGGAACATTTATACGACGGCTTCGATAGCAAATTCGCGTTTTCCCGAGGAAGGACAGTTCACTAAATGCTGTAGAGGCAATAAATGTTGTAGATATAAAAGGAATAATTATTACATTCAGTATAACGAACAAATTAGTGGAGCGATTGTTGTGTTTTCACAAAACGAGCTCCACGAAATCAAAGCTAACCAAATGCTTTCAGTGATTTAGGTAGTATTTTTCCGAAGAAAGGCCGACAGTTAAGGCTGGATGCGTTGAATCCTCATGGAAATAATCCAGCATTATCAGCACACGTCAGTGGTCACTGCTCAGTTCTGATATGTTTAGAATCCCGGTCAGGCCCGGCGAAGACTTGCGTACTGGCTCAAGACGGCTCTCAACATCTCCAAAATGTTTGGCCTTGTTAACAGAACGAGCGCTATTCCGAACAGTTCAAGTAACCCTTGAAGTGCTGTGGGAAATATCCAACAAGACGCTACTCGTTTTGCTACAGAAGGCCAAATACTGAAGGTAAACCTTCAGAGAATATTTGATTGGCAGCGTCGTGTGGCAGCTTTACCACCTGAGCAGTATTCTATCATCGCGGCGCTCCAACAGCTCAGACAGGTTGACGCTCTAGGTTCGGGCCCCCTCCTCGTTTACGTGACGCCGCTATCGCCAGTCTGGCGTTACACGATACGCTCGAAACAATGTTTAACAGTAGCGGCAGAGACTTTGTGGCCGATCTATTTACCACCAACGATCTGGCCACGATTAAGGAGATTTATTACGTGTGCGTTGCCCTGCTTGCGTTCAAAATGTCGATAAGTGAAATTTCGCCAGGGGCCTCCTCGCCACTCACTCGCTCCGGCGTCGTAAGCCGGCGTTCTGATCCTTCTAGCCTTCAGGCCGCTTCTGACACCTAATAAATCTAGTAGGCGACCTCTCGGCTATCGCTTACGTTCCGCTTAGCGCTTTCATTATCGGAAAATTCGCCTACTTACGTTTGTGAGAAAACTCACAAAAGGAAAAAAAGATTACTCGATATGTAGCTAAAACGCGAGAGTCACACAGGAAAAAGCGTGTACGTGTGTGAATTGTCCGTGTATGTATTCGGAAACACCGCATCGAACTTTCAAGTTGTCTAATAAATTAGTTGTCAGGTTTACCCTATTGTTTATGGCATGCCTAGTAATCGCTACTGCTCAATATAGCAAAGCCTAGAGGTAAGGTTGAGTAAACGCTTTCGCATATCCGCACATGTGTACAGTGTGATTAGAAGTGCTCCAGCTCGGTGGTGGGTAGATTCCTGTCGTGCAGCAGGTCTCGACGTGTCGTAATGGCCGGTTTATACGGTCATAAAGTTTAAACAACCCTATGCGACCAATTGCAACACGCTGAAACTGCTCAATGCGCACAAGAATGATCCTGGTTAGGTAACGACCTCGCTTAAGTAAATAGTCCGGTCCACGAGACAGGGAAGGATGGGCAGTTGTGGCATTTTTCAATGGTCGTTTGCTGATACTGTGAACTGACATTGTATTACAAGGACAGAGTTGGCGAGTCGATCTTCACAGCGTCGGCGATTCCCCTGCCGGAAATCTTATGTCCACCAGAGAGAAACCTTCTGTTGACACTATGTATGTATCTATTAACATGACAAGCATAGGGCCGACTAACACGTCAGATCCCCGAACAGCTTGGAAACAACTGGTGAGTCGCTGGGGCGCGAAGACCTCATGTGACAACCAAACGTGTCCAGCAGATCCCCATCAAGGAGGACATGACCGATGTCCGGTCACAGGACATCTCTACCACTAAATACCACACATCTATGCATCACGATAGCTTTTTGGTATTACGATGGCCACGTATTTTGCTCCGTGCAAGAAACACTTCAAGACCTGTTCAGGTGAACAGTGTTATGAAAATCAGTGAATTGGGGCATGACCTCTGAGCATAGCTCGCGGAACCCGGACGCCGGTCACGAGTACACAGCCACGCAATTAATTAGAATGGTGGTGCTCCCTCAACGCCAAAACACCGAGTTCATCTGTCGTTGTACCGTCTCTCTCGCTACGGCAGATAACTTGCCTCTTTTATAGATGGCTAAGTACCGGCCTTGCGTTGCTTGCACTTGCACACTGGCATGCATACAAATACTTGAGCAAATACTTGAGATATCTTTGGTGTCAAGTATGCGACGTTTAAAGCAGTCTGTTGGACGTGTGCAGGCATCCCATCGCTTATTTCCCATCAACATCCTGACCTGATCGACTCGGTTTAGAGAACCGTTAGTGTCTTCTATCACCTCACTAATAAAGAGTGAGGCATATATATACTTGTGCAATGAGTAGATTTGCTTCCATATAAACTAGTCACCATTATAGGGTGTAAATTATCAATTACTTAATTAGTTTGCTCTAATCTAGGTCTCGCCCGTTCGCCACCTATTAGACTGACAACTGCAAGTGGCATAAAGGTGGTGGAAACTCTGGCGTACGAGTTCGGCCGTTGGCGCCTGCCTGTAGTAGTTGCCACCTCGGATTAGGATTATATTTATAGCGGGAGATTTAGAAGGGTCGCTGCCAGATCCCTACTGCTTTTGGTCGGAATTTGTAGTTGGCCAACGTCCTCCCGAGAAAGCCAGAGCCTCCTGATCTTCGAGCTTAGCGTTCACAGGTGGCCAACTGCTGCTTTCATCGTGGGAGACATAGGGGATGACAATGTGAAAGTTTCATGAGACTATGGACCAGCAAAGAAAAAGATGAACAGCGTGCATACTTAATGTGTTGGCAGGGCAGGTTCAGAAATGGCGGTGTTGGCGTGGTCAAGCCACAGTCGACAGGGACGACATGGGACATTGAGG
>MNPL01006026.1:38606-66118 GCA_002081605.1 Tropilaelaps mercedesae
CGGCCAAGTCACTTTCTCTCACGACCCCGACAGGTGACTGAAGCTGAACAGGATTTAGCCGTTGAAACATACTCAACGATAGGCGAGAACAACGTTATGTAATGTTCTGTTAGGCTTCACTGGCTTCCTTGATCGAAGTCTGAGTAGGTCGTTGAGAGGATGTTCGCTAAAAGCATAAAAAACTAACTCCGATTGGTGCAGATGCCATTATAATATTGAGTCAAATTTAGAGTCGATTTGACATTATTTTCTAGATACTTTATTTAATAATAATAATAATAACACAACGACGTGACGCAATGATTTCGTTGAAGAGATCGAGCACGTGCGCGTTTCTATGTTAACGGTTATTGTTTACAACCCTCGATGCATACTGGACGAATTGAAGCAGTCAGAGTTACCGTCTGTGTCCTACTCAAGCTTCCGTGCTTTAGTGGGCTCCCCCGACGAAGATCTGCTTTATACGTCCTTCGGTAAAGGCGGCCGCTGCAGAGGCAAACGACCTCAACCCGCCTGCATATCAGTGCTCTCACGGTTGTGGTGCGGTGGAAACAGAATATAACGTCGTCGGTACTAACCACAAAAGCTATTGGCGGCCATGCAGCATTCGCCACTGTGGCGGGCGCCAGCAAACCGTATTGTGCTGGCGGGCGGCCTTGCTCACTCTGCAGGCCGCCGCAGCTGGAGGGAATGGCTGGCAGACGTTCGCACCGTTTCTTTCTGAAAGATGACGCTCCGTGCGCCGAAATGGGATAGAATAGCAGTGCAAATATTTGCGCCCAGTCCTTTGGGTGTCGAAAATTTGCATGTATTTCTCTGCGATGTTTGGCGCTTCTGTATATGACGTTCTATCAAGGTGGCCTCTGGCGTGGCAGTTAGCTTTATCACTCCTGCAAACAATATTGGGTGACTCTAAGCCATCGGATTTGTTTGCGCATATAAGCCTACGTAGGGGCAAAAGCAGGCTTTGCCTTTTGTCGGTTAATCGTCCATAAGTGGCCCTTTAACTGTTGGCGAACGTTGAATCATACTGCCATAGTTGACCACGATGTAAGTAGATTTAAGAACGAATCTAGTGTTAATTGTTATTATTATTATGTGTTAACGGATTCCAAATGTTACATAATATAAGCCTATTCATGCATGATCATGTTACCCACAATGAAATATGTCAGGTCATTGTCCATAAAATCACAAAGCTTCTAAGACTTTCTTCGTGGAGATGGTGCTTCATCGAGATGGTGACCATCGAGTCATTGGGTCACATTTGAAGTGCATTTGAGCAGTATTTTAACGCGAAAGCAAGCAGATATAACATGGAACGGTGTTTGCACTGAGGTTATCAAGTTGTTCTTGGTCCAGGCTTTCTCATGGCATTTTTAAATTTGTTAATACATAATTAAGGCTATGGCTTCTCATTAAAGAGTGCCCCGTTGATATTGGTTACTAGTAAGGTCATTTATTATGCTGATATTAAGATATTTTTCCGCTCTGAATTTTAGCGGTTTGCCATGGCACAATTTATGTTCACTTAAGCGCTGAGGTGGTATCGGTGACTTCCAGTTCGTAAACTTACCGGTCCGATACAACGAGAACTGACACAGCCGAAACCTTGAGTATTGTTGTAAAGGCTCTTCCAACCCCTTGCAAACTTTTTATGGCTTCTGTAGCAATAAAGACCATGCTTCGACTCGATGGAGCTCAGTCACCTATCTTACTGCACTTTGCAGACACAAAATAACTGAGTCGAATGCATGTACAGATCGCGTAAATGTCCTTCGTAAAGCACATCGTGCCCGGCCTTAGTATAGGAAAACACTGACGGGAGATACTCAGTAAATACATGCACATTATCTACATTTATTTACATTCTAATTCTACCGCGCACTGCGCTTCTCTGGCCGAAAAGTTAGACCAATTCAATTTGCCTTCAACGAGGTCATCAGCCACTGTGTTTTAGGAAACATCAGGGACTCACATCCCACCTGTACTTTACGTGACGATGCATTTCGTTGTTAACAATGTGACGTCGTAGTCACTGAGTCATACCTGATGTCTAATTAGACAGCCTGAGAGTTCCTCGTTATCCCTTAATTAGCATGCTATTTCTATGTTTATATTTCGTTTTTGTGAGCAAAGCCGCATCGTGGACAACCGACAGTATCGGCAAGAAAACATGATTTTCACAAAACCCCGTCTACATAATGCTATGTATCAGACGAACCGCACGGGGAAGTCATTTTAGATGAACGCTAGTAAATCAACTCCTATGTGTTTTTTCAGCGCAAGGAAAAACTCTTCGGGATTGTACCAAAAAGGTTGTCTCGTTCAAGAGACTAAGCAGTTTTTTCATCCTGTACGGGATTATCCGTACTAGCCACGTATTAGTAAAAGATTGGTTGACAATATTATCTTGCTGGGACGACTGCAGCAGGAGTTGCCCTGTACGCTAACATTAATGAACAACTGCTGTCATGTTCATTAATGTTAGCACACAGGGGTGGCTTTATTCCTAAAACGACCTCTTCTTGATGCATATTCGGCGCTATTGAGTGCATGGGCGTAACTAGATCCCGCTCCTTCCCGAGGGACGTGAATGAAGAACGAGTGTTTCCTACATCTGGGACACCGATGGTCAAAACGTTCGTGTTGTACCCGGCGTCGGTGCTCTCATTGCGTTTAAGATTACACTTAGAGTGCGTATTGTGGTGGTGGAGACAAGCTTGTCCTTTGCCAGTGAGCGTTTGTCTATGGGTGCGTCTCTTGCGAGTGCACAGTAAGGAATATTTTTAGCTTTTCGCTAAGGAGACGGCAGGGAGGGTGTATACAGGACGGAAGGACAAGCTTAAGACGATGGAAATAACGAAGGAGTTCGGGTTTTAGCGCTCGGCGAGCAAATAGGTGGTGGGATCTAAAAAAAGACCGCTTGGTTTATAGCTAAAAAAAAAAGGCTGGTTCGGAAGTAAAGAAGACGCGCCATACCTAGGCTCTTTCCATAGTACATTCATAATCAAGGATGGTTTCTTGTTTCTATATAGCTGTAGGGTGATGTGTAGGCCTTGCCTAACCCAATCCAACAAGCTGCCCGAAGCTATAGTGTCTTTAGGCCATAAAAACCCGTCGGACTACAATGGTTGAAGAGCTCTATACAATAATGGTGATCAAGATTGCGGTGTATTTTCTTGTATGTTTATTGCAATAGTAGTCTATCGTCGGATCCAACGTCGGAAGAAAAAAGCTTGAACGCTAATGCTGCACTCGGAAGACTAAGGTTCGCTGGCATTCATGAAATCGCGATTTATATTTTCGTCACCGCTAGGCATCTACGCGTCCAATCTAGATAGGATATCGAACAAACAATTCACGGCAAAAGTCGGTTGTTGAAATACGGATACAACTCCACACTCCTGACTGCAAACTGCATTATCATATAATATCGACAATTGCTGTATTTGTGGCGCACTTCGCTGGTTGTAATCTCCATATTGTTAGCTCATTGATCTTGGGGAATCCTTAGGAAGCTTACACACATTCCAAGTAATCTTATCCAAATGAAAATGTCGTTCAACAAACGAATGCAAGGCTAAAAGTGTGAGAAGTTTCTACCTAACTACGTAGTGACATCGACTGGCACCGTTCTGTTATGTTTAATGTCCTTCCGTTATATGTACGTGTATACATTTAGGCTCATTAAATCTGTAGCCGTAAATTTCGCTGAATCGAAATTATCTTTGCGTGCCGGATGCATCATTAATCTACCGTCTATCTCTACTCCTAATGGACGCTTTCCTATTTACGGCTGTCGAAAATACGGGAGAGAGCAACTACTCTATCCGCGCTAATGACCTAGATCGCATCTGCCTGGCTGACACCTCCAGACTGACACGATGCGTTTTAATTCAATCTCAAAATTATCGACGACATCTAGCGCGATGCACTTCGTAATTAGAGGACGGCTGCGCATAATTGCTAATTATTGTAGGAGCATACTATCATACCTTGACAAATAGGCTCTTGTACGTAGAGCTTTGGCGCCGCGGTAGTCTAATCAGATTACAGCAACTCACCATGTGCGGGTGTCTGATCATGTGAGACGATGATCACTAGACACATTTCACTCACGTAGCCCAATAGTTCACTGGCTTTAGCTGTTTTGTTGATTTCTCTTCCTTTCCCCCGGATCTGTGACCTACACTTTAATTGACCTTTCTCTATTACCTCATACCTCTGCGTCAACGATCTTTCTCATACAATTCAGTCTACGTCGCCGATATAAAGGTGGGTAGTGCAGTATACATCTTGGCATGCTTACTCATGTGGAGGTCGCTTAAGTTTAAATTCGTACACATTGCAAACATCACATGACAGAGTAAAAATTAGTCAACACTGAAAGGTAGCTTGGTATTGGTTTAATTTAAGGTAATCGAATTATAAACACTGGGGTCAGCTTTAGCTCAAATTCGAATAAAATCTGGACGTTCAGGCGTCATTAATGGCGTTCAGTACCTCCTAAAGATGAGCGATGGACATGGGTTAAAACCAATTACCCTAATTAATCTTCTGTATCATTGGAAAGGCTAAATTTAGACTAACCGCTTGGATAAATGATGTAATTCCGTCTCGATTGATATATATTTAGTCGTAGGAGTTCATGTGCTCGCAGTGCTTCGGAGACAATGACGCTAGCGCGGACCTTTCAAATATCATATTTGAAAATGTTCGGATGTGGCCTTAGAGCGGCGAAGATCGCCCTCCGATCGCCCCTTGTAATAGTGTAGTCTTCGCTACACTATTCTTTCTGCCAAGCTCTGTGGCTTGGTGCATTCGTATGCACCTTTCGACCGGAGGACACGCGTAGATGTACAGGTTCGCTCCCCGTCGTTGCACATTTACATTTATGTGGTCCGTCTTACGAATTAATATAAAAAGCGTTACCGTGGACGTTAAATGTTAGCTGACGGTCAGGCTTAAAATTATTTAATTTACACTATTTGTTTTTCCGCTTAGTTAGAGGAGATCATCGGGCAGGCTTTTAACACGTGGTTAAAGATCATCTCTGAAGTAATGGTAAGGAAGTCCTAGCGGAGGGGGGAACCAGGGTTTTAGGACGTTTGTGAGGCCTACATTAGTCACAGCAGAACGTCAATAACGCGTGTCTTTCTTAAACCTCCTCCCCCAAAAAAACGGTTACAAGTCTTGAGGCCACTGGATTCTTGCGCTTGGCCTAGCGTCAGAAGGGGCTAGACTTTGCACTCCACATAAGGAAAACCTTTAAGGTGGACACAACAGCTGATCTGCGTAAGGCCGACAGTATTAACCGCCCTACACTATGTCTAGGGAGCCCTAACGCAGCGTAGGCTGACGTGTAAGCAAGGTTAGAGGTTAATGGTCTTGCTTCGAGAGGTACTTTACCATGATTATTAATAAAAGTTTCTTTGTCTTTCGCACGTCTGCGTCGCTCATTTTTTTGCTCTACTAACGTTAACATATATTAGTGTTTATTTGATTCCAAGCAACCTAACTCATTAATGAATGCTATGACCGTGCAGTGTCTGCCGGTGAGCTTCATCCGATCGGAGCCGTTGGTTTAGCTAAAAATTGAACCATTTCCTGCATAGCTTTTATAACACTTCTAAGCAGGATCGAATGATAAGCCGGGGATTCATGAAACAGCACGGTACTACCTACTAAGATTTCATTATATAGCGTCACACATAGGAACATTTACTCAGAAAAGTTTGTACTACTCTCCAGCAACGCAACGATGTGGCGTCGAGGTTGCGACTAATGTATAAGGGTGTATTTTCTCGAAACTGTCAGTTAGATTCTGAATTCCGAAATGTACACTGTCATCGAGGGCCCGGCTAAAACTCTTAATTATTCGCCCATTTAGCTTACGTTCGTCACTTCTAATGGAACTATTGTCAAACATTGATTATATTTATCATGTCTTTTGTTCGATATTTACAAAACAAGCTAGTGATATATTAATGAGTTCGTTCACAAGTCCGAATACAAGACACCCTCTCGTATGGATAAATAAATAAAACAGAGTGCCATCCTATCACCTGTAGCTGACAACATTATACATAATAAACAGTTTCCAGAAACGCGCTTTTTATGCCTGCCCTTTCACATTACTGCCTCAAAATGTGTTAAAGACTTCCTCGAACTGGCAGGTAATAACAGCTATAACCATCAAAGCGTTCCCGTAAATAAACTTCGCGAGCAGGCAGCTGAGAGTAGTTACATGAACGGAATAAGGATGAGTAACTCATCCGATTGTTCGACCTCCGTATTTAGAGTTTCGGTCTGTATTTACGTGTGCTCCTATCTTGTTGCGGCGCACCAGTTTTGACTTCCCGCTCTAGCCTGCGGTTGCACTGAGGTCATTTGTCTGAAATCCGAGTAATTAGCCTGCCAATACGTGAAGTGGTCCAACTCCTGTACAAGTGTCAACCAGCCCTCTTTTCCACGTACGTGCGTTCGGTTACAAAAGCTCCCCACGCTTTGCTAAAATGCTGTGGCGGTAAAACCTACACAGCGAGAATTTGACACAAACTAAAGGCATAGCTCTTTAATACCATCCCCTAGGGAAATGCGTTTGACTAAAAACATTTTTTTACCGACAAACATTTAACATCTACGGTGTCACTTTCACATATCTTCGTAGACGGAACTCCATAAACCTCAATGGGCAACAGCAAAGATCGAACTGGAGCAGCTATGTGTCTTTTCTAGTTAAAAAGTGCTCGCGAATACACCAGGTCGCCGGAATTGACGATGCGACTGGCTTGTAAACGATATGCTGATTCGTCCCCTATGTTTGTTTTTAAAGGCTGGGGGTGATAATTCCGACGATAATACTATAACTCGCGGCTTTAAACGAGGGCAAATGTCGGATCAGCCTTCAGTGTCACTTGTGCTATACACAAAATCGTGTGCCACTTTCACCATAAGTGCGCAGTGAGTACGAAATGCACTATTGGTTGTTGCACACTGAGTTGACGTCCGATACGACAGTAATATTATAAATTTCGACTAGGATTTTGAAGTACGCGCGTTGCCTGCGAACCGAGGCGATGTTTCCACCTATGTAAGCGCCACGTAAGTTAGTTCGCACTAGTTAGCGACCTGGAGCTACTTGATTTCAGCGCAATGTACCACTCGTTTTTTTCTGTTGACGATTACCGTGTAATGCCAACGGAATCGTCACAACAGCTCCACAACATGCCACGTGCGCATCCAGCTGTTGCTGGTGGGTGTATTTGCACAGGTGAAGTGTACCGCCTGGAAAAGACGTGCTTTTTCTCTATTCTCGCGTGTCTATCCAACTATGCAAAGGTTTTGCCTTGCCCGCTTGCGTTTGGCCATACATAGGCCAGCCAAGCAAGTAAGGCGCAGATGAGGAGGATGGTGTTCGATCTACTCGATTAGACCATTGTGTTTGCAGATGCCTGAACATTGCTCGTGTACGCTACCCGACCGGTGATGTTCGTAGTGCAGCAGGGGCATTGTGAGTGGAGATTGCTTTGCTGAGTATTGCAGTTGTAGTGGGTAGGTGTTGTTGTTGCTGTATCCGCCAGCCGGAGGTGCGCAGGGAAGGACAGCCATTGTTGTAGTCGTGCGTTCTTTGTTGTTCGGGCCTCCGCCCTTCTGCAGACTGATCTGTGCCTGATTCGGCCCTCGGCATGGAGCCGCTCTTCTTTGGTTCTTCAGCAGATTTATTGTTGCTACCGGATCGGCAGCTGTCTGTTTGGGGAACAAGTTGGTTGAGGCTGATGTGGCATGTAAGCCCGAGGTAAGTGTGTGGTCCGATTGGCAGTTTCTCTATCGCATGTACTTTTTTGTTTGGTTGGAGTAAAACTTCTAAGCGCCAATACCCTCCCCCACCTGGAACAGGCCTCTGGTCTGGTTCGCACGTCGAATAACAATGCACTTCTTACAGGCAACAAAAGTGCTACTACTTTGCGGGTACAACATAACCTGAATGTGTTTTTATCGTCGTACTAGTGTATTGTAGGTGGGTTTCGCCTGCGTTGAGATGTACCATTAGGCGTTACAAACACCTCTAGAGGACGCTCAGGTCTAGAACACGGCCAACTGGTGCTCAATTGATTAGGTTACGTACTATTGCTGCTACCTAAAATGTGGCCTAAAGTAAGGTTATACTTATCTATTATACACTCTAAGTTCCGTCCTTATAGTAACCCAATTTTCCTCGTTTCTTAGGATAGTGCTAGACAAAACGTTGTCTAGCGCATCCACAAACGTTAATAGCTTGAAGCAAAATAATTCAACCAGATATCTTCGACTGTTCTACATGGCTCATTATGTTGCATCGTTGGTCCTGGCGTACAGCACCTTTGTCATATTTTTGCTTGTAAGTCAACAGAATTATGCCAGGCTTCATAACAAGCATATGCTTTTTTTAATCTTAACGCGATATGCACACCGTATGCTTTACTCAAAAAAATCAGCCATAAATCTATCTGGCCAAATAGCTGGGTATTTTGGCAGATTTCTTTGTTTCGTACAGAATTTTGACGAAAAACGTCCGCAGAACATCTTCCAGATACGAATCAAGGGCAGGGAAATGCGCTGTACGTTCCCGATTAATAAACGACCTCAATTATGCGCGATGGCCCATTACATAGTGTGTTTCGGAGACATTGAAGCTTTCGCATGTGCCTGTCAAATCAACCGTGATGATAGCCACATGTATGAGCAGGCAGCGCGGTCATAGATGGACTACAATACCGAAATGTCCGCCAGCGCAAACGCCAATGCTCAAGAAGGGCGTGGATAACAATTCCGTTTTGTTGTTCAGCGTCGCGGTCATATTGACCGTGTGCACGAATGCTGATACTTAGGAAGCTCGAACTCCTGAGAGACAGAAAAAGGACTGGCAAACTGAAACGCACCGATCCCCTATCTCCATAGGGAGTGTTTCACAGTTGCTTTTTGTCTTTTGGTTAGCTTCCAGAAAACTATTTGTAACATGACGCAATCATCATGGAGAGCCGTTTTTCGGTCGCTAGCAGTTTACAGCGTGGCTGGCTACTGTAACCATTGTTATGGCTGTCAAGAAAGTGTGAAACTGCGCAGCTCTCAAACATCGAAATGTTGCAACGCATTAGCCGAAAATATCTTGCACTCACAGTACAAAAGAGAGCCCTATGTTCGTTTACGCTTGTCGGGAAGTACCGTAGCTAGGCACATAATCCAGTTATGGAAACATACTTCAGACCATGTGGCACCACATCTCCAGTTGTCATCTCCAGTTCTATTTGCTTAGGCCGTTTGATCACGACATGCATACAATTACCAAATCGTAGGTTTTTCTTCACACCCTGGAAACTCTCATAGCGAATGGAAAATTGGGTGAAGAAGACAGCTCCGCGGCTCCTCTCTCCACGGAGTGAACAATGTTTGGAATGATGTCTCAAACAATTTTCAGGCTCCTGCTTTAAAACATAACATACGCTGAGGTCATCCATCTCAGGAACCTTCCTCCTGACATCTATATCAAAATCTGCACGTACCAATGTATTTGGCCTTCCCGTGGCGTTGGGAGCTTCATTAATGCTCGCAGCAGCATGATGGAAATTGGGCATATGTGAATCATAGCATCGCTAACATCAGAATGCATTGAAATAGAAAATTCGAATATATAGTGGAAATTTGTCGATGTACTGATTGCCAGCGGTGCCAGTGAACTCCCATTCCTCACCTGAAAGGCCGCACACATGGTGTAATGTTAGTGTGAGTACTCGAAAAAATAATCCGTAAATGTTACAATCTTAAACAGATCTAGTGGATGTTTTCACACTCATCTTCTGCGGGAGGATGTGGAAGCTAGCGTAGTAAACTGCGGGTTCAACTGCTAGCTTTTTTACGTTGCCTTAAGCGTATTAACTTATGTTCTTGCAGAGAGCATTTATCACGGCAGCTCTTGGCTATCGAACGAGATTTTTCTCCAGTAATAGACTTCAGAGGGACTGAGATGTGGTCAGGATTAAGTTTGGCAATTGATACATTCGTCACAGTGTAACTGAATATTTGTGTGTATATTTTGCAGGATTATTGGTTTGGGTAGGCTGCCTTGATGAATTTGACCTGTTGTTGTCTTCAAAAATGTCCATGCCTTCTCCGCAACTACGAACAAGTGCTCATATAAGACTTTTTATTCCAATGCGTAGAATGAATATTTGAGAGGGAAAGAATTAGTCCCAAGCGGACTTGAATTGAACTCACTATTTGGACAACACAAGCGCAAAGTATAAGTACATTAAATTTAGATTTATCTAATATTATCCTATTTGCGGCGTGCTCGCTTTCGTCGTTTCCTCATGAACGCGTGCGCTTATCGTCGTATGAAGTCAAAGTATCAATACGCATATGTTTTTCACCATTTCTCGACACCTGTTTCAAGTGATGACATAAAGCGACGTTTCTGACTAGTTCAGCTGCCGCCATCCTCTCCATCGTCACGGCCACCATTCGCTATTCAGGCCCGATCCTCTTTTTCTGACGCGTTACTTAGGTCTTGTATTCATTGCCGAACGCCTGTGGAGTCACGAATATTGTTTTATTGCCCTTGAGTTCTACCTTATCGATTTTGCGTGGCTTCGTTCGCCATTGACGTGACTATTATATGAAGTGGGTCCACTGTTTGTCCTGGCAGTGCAGCTCTCGTCACGTTAACTTCATCTGCTAATCAACTGCAACGATCCGTTCAGCGGCCATGCGCAGGTACATCTTTGCCTTACAAGGCACCGGCGTACCTATGAAATCCGCACATATTTTCTCCTCTCTCACCTTCATGTTCATCTCCTTCCCTTCTCCCAGTTTCTGTCAGAGACTTTTTCTTGCTCTTCTATCGTCTGCGGCGTGATCCTAGACTGACCAAACACCACCACCGTGACCGTTTTTAGTCGGATCACAACAGCCTTCGAGGCCCTCTGATCAAAGCTTCAACTTTTCCACGTACAGCCATGGCAGAGCCATTAGTCCGGCTCCTCTAAAGAGGAAATAGTTCATCCGTGGTGGTAGAAATCAATTAAAGGGCTTCTTGTGCTTTTGCACCTGGCCTGTCGCCTTTCTTATCTTTGCCGTCTTCCGTCTATTTCTTTACCGTCGCCTGCTCCGGCTGATGGACTGTTTGATGCAGGAGTTGCGAATCGACGCCAAACGCCCAACTTACTTTCAATAACTCAAGTCGCCTAATACCCTAACAGACCTTTCTGTTTGTTCACTTCGTCGATTGGTGTTAACGGCGTCGGCAAGAAACCTTACTCAAGCCGATCAAAACGTAAGTGCACAAAACACTTAACCAACCTATACGCTAAAGCTTCTCTCCGGGAAAGAAGAACCTGCTTGTACCTTAGCCTACTATAGAGTTATGGGTATCGTCAGTTGGGTGGGTACCGGCTGGGGCGCAAAATGTTGCCAGAGTCTATGGTGACGGCTCCGCTTGAGAGGTGTGCGGGTGTGCTAAATGCTCAATGCGGCTTTTACTAATTGGAGGAGGTCTTCTACTTGCCGTCTGCGTGTCCCAATCTCCTGTGACTCCGATATAATTAGTGTCCCCCACACGCCCACGACCCAGACAGTCGCTCTGGCCGCTGTAGCGACCGATGACTTCGCATAAAAATGTCATTTAGGGGAGAAAAAGACTGATTTGTGCAAAAGCAAATTGATGTATTGTAATTGCCGCCTTTGCTACGGGATTTTCTTCTGCTGTACCCTGAGCGTTCAGATCCTGACTGTGGCATTTATATTTCGCGTGTGTTTTCAACGTAGATTGCACTCCGGTGGGAATGAAACGAGGAATAGTCAGAAAGTTGCTCCAAAGACTTAACGTTCATTTGAGAGAATTGGCCTTAGATTTTTAAAGTCATTATATTTGGGTTCGCGTATATCGTACAATTCTGAAGCACGCTTCGGAAATGGAAATGTCTAATTATTTAGTTGTATTTGCACCAGCCATTCGAACATTGTATTTGTTCGTGGTGTGTGGTTTGACGGACACATATCATATGATTCAACATAATCTACATTGCATAGTTACTTCTATGCTAAGTGGACGCCGGACCTACGGGAGCTACGCAGAACAAGTCTGACGCTTTGAATATATCAATTTTTTAAAACGAAATTATGCTCACAGGGTTTTACATCAAGCACGATATACGTCAACTCAAGGGGTCGATAAGCAGGTTTAGTAACAGAACAGCTGAGTACTTTAGCATTTCGGGTTTTACGTATTACATCGTGCGTTTATGGGTGAGCATAGTATATGTTCCAAATGTGCTGAGTAATTGACATTCGGCAAACTATGCAGGCATCTCCGAGCAGCGTAAAGTACCGACCTTACCAAAGTTGTGATAGGGTCAGTAGCACATTTTGCCCCGTGTACCAACAATACCGCTGTTCGATCTTTAGTTATTGCTTAGAAAGTGAGAATATTGCTCTTTAGAACATTTAGCAAATACGTCAAATACCTCATACCGCACATTCCGGATTTCGCCACGCAATTCAGCCTGTTAAGCATACCTCTAATTATTTCCAGGCTTTTTTGCAAAGAGCCTTTTTGTATTGTGTCTATTACCCAACAGATAGCATTCTCTTTTAAACAAACTATCCACGATAGTTGCGTGAAGCTTGTCCTATGGTACCTTTCCTAACAGTATTGTGCTTAGTGCTCAGGGAGCCTGCACATAATAGACTTTCAGTTGTATTGTATTACATTCTGCAGAGTCACTCTAGGTTTGTAGCGGAATAAGAGAAAAATTCGTCGTTTATTATTTATAGCTTTGCGTTACGTCGCGTATGTCGCAAACCATTCAATAGCGGAAATTCACGGGTAACGTTTGACCTCATTAGCTCTTGTTAGCTTCCCTCTGCATTGTAATATCTACTGTTGAGATGGAAAGGCTGTCTTGCCGCTGAGCACCCGCGGATCTAATGCACGTCCACTATAAAATGGAAAAAAGTTCTAATAGAACGCTACGTTGAACCTGTCAAAATATGCATTAATTCCTCGCATTGGAAAACAGTCTCTGTTATCGTTTGTATTCAGCCCATCGAGGGACATTAGTTTAAGTTTCGACTTTGTACCTATGTGCTTACTGGCAGACCAGACGAAGATGGAGTCATGGAGCGTGGGGAAAGTTGAACCTCGTTTCTGCTTAGATATACACCATTTTTTGTTGACGGTGTGATTCATTTCAGATTAGTCAGTAAAGCGAATTAATTAAAGCCAAGGCTACGTACTTAATGACTATTGAAATTTTAAATTTTCGATTACAGCCAGCGGATTGTTATACCGGAGCTTTCGTTGAAAGCACAGGTAAACTGGTAAAGGGCTGTGGTGACTCATCGGTCAGGTAACTGTGGTGGCTAACGAACTAATAAGCCAACATTTTGCCCAAAACCACATGACGTGGATTGATTTCGAGAGTGGTAGCCAATAGAGGTTAGAGGCCAAGAGGGGCCAATAGAGAGCAGAAAAGTCTGCTGTTTCTCACCGAAACGAAATAACGCATCGGCTAGCTAACACACTAGTTCGGGTATTAGGCTGCTGCATACAGACAAGTCAGACACTCCACATATATTTTGCGATTTTCTGAGATAAAACTGTCAGTTTTTGGTTTATGAATTTAACGGAAAAAAGTAGATATCGTTGGAGATTCCTATTTCACCGATCATTGAATTAAACTTTGACAAGGAGGTAAACCATGAAAAAGTCGAACGAAGGGTCGCTGAACCAGACATGAGCAGAGATGCGACGAGAACGGCCGCCGCTCAATGAGTACTGACCCGGAGCTTATAAATGCTCCAGGGCTATCGGACCGCGATTACCACGGACAACAAGGAAACAGCTGCAAAAAAAAAGAACATTTGGACTTGGCGAAATCGACTGATGTGCGCAAGATATCCGCTGCGTGGCCGGTGGCATCTATTTATTTATGGTGTTTAGCATACTCTTGCGAGAAAATGTTTTTATGGACAGTGACATCAACACCGAGTGTGTCGGGTGAAGTTGTTTTTCAGCCTATGGCAATATCGCAATAATATCGCAAAAATATACGTTAACTAGAAAGAGAGCGCTATACCTGTGATAGCTTTTTACTCTGCAGATAGTCCCATAAATAGTTTCTAATAATGTCTATATTAATTCAGAAACGCAAGCGTGAGCACGTGTACTAAGTAAGTTACAAAATAATCTTTGTAGTGCAGTGAAATTAACTTATTCCAATTAAGTATGTAAAATAATTAATATTACAAACCTTTAAAACGTTTGCGATGCATAAGTAGTAGTGTTATCCTTTACGAATGGATATAGTTCCAAAGTCAAGCGTTTGTATACATGTATATCAAGCGGCCAACTTCTAATTGAATTGCAGCGTTAAAAAATTAGATGCAATATCATTTTCCAATGGTTCATTATAGACGTGTTGTGCATACACTGAGCATGACATTACTGATATATAACCCAGTGGGTTATATACAGCAGGTAGCATTCTAAGCTAGAACCATGCATTCACGAGACTGCAGTGCACTAAACTAGTTAAAATGTTGAAAAATGGTCTCGTTCTTTTCGTGAGGATTCTGTGCTTGTGTTTCCTTTATTCGTATTTTGTGACTATCTTCCTGCTTTCTCAAATGTCGTCTATAGAGTGATAATAACTAGCAAATACGAATCGAGATATACTGTGGTTGATTTAGGTCGTTTATCGATTAATTGAACAGCTTTTCATCCGTCATCATAAGCGCACGCAGTAATGTAGATATGCATAGACAGACACACCTTACCGGTTCGCGTAGGTACCCCCGTCACAGAGCCCCCGTAGTAAGAAAATTTATACTTCCCATCGCTAATTTAGCATAGCCGTACGGGGGAACCTGCGTCGTCGCGGTGCACTTATGGAAACTCTGATATGCGTTTAAAAGCGGAGGGAAAGATCGGGTAGATTAGGGAGGAGGGGGCAGACATCGGCTGGACGATAATAAGAAACGTACGCGGCTCAAGAAGGAGGGGTTATTGCCATGCCTCGGGGATTGCCATTGGACCGGGGTCTTTTCTGCTTTGACCACCCAGTAACATCGTTCTCAACACAGAGCGTCGGTAGACATTTACTATTATTAAGCATAATATCTAAAAAGAAATCAGAGTACAATATTTCTCACTATTTTACAGATTAGTTCTTAATTAAATGAATGGCGTTGTACAATGCATATTCAATTCTTCGGTGCGCTTCAGTTTCGGAAGTGGAAGCCATTGTAGTCGATGCGTTTAAGGCCGTACGCCCTTGAGCAGGCCTTCAGGCTTGTCATTGTAAAAAAATAGTAAACCATTTAACGATTTACCGTTACCGGTCAAAATCACATAGTACGAAATAGAGCGAAGGATTTTACTGCATGGAATGCCTTCGATGTAGTCAGAAATACGGTGGCCAAAACCGGTAAAATGGGTTTCATTATTAATATACTTATTGATTTCCTCTGCAACCTCAAGCCAGTGCTAGAGGCAAGGAAAAGCTACTTCTTGCCCATACACCTCGTTTCAAATTAATTGCGCCGCGCCCATTTTTGCATCTCAATAAGGGCGGTAATGCCATACACGAACTCGACTACGTATATCCATGCCGTGTGCACGAGTGCAGGCGGAAACACACATGAATGCCTATGCTTGAAGTCGAAAAGGGCGGCGGCTTTCATCGCCACCACCGCCGATTCCATCCGTCGCTCAGGTGCATTCATAGGCAATGCAGAATAAATGATGACGGCTGGAAAGCGAAGAGGGAGAGACGGCTACCATCTCGAGGGGCTGAGGTCGATTTCCATCGATATAGTGCACACGATGTCGACGGTGATTCGTTCGACCCCATTACCTTTCTCTAGGCTCTCAGAGCTACGCGAAGGCGTGAAGACAGAGCTCACTCGATACGGACGGTGTACGCTGTAGCAAGCGGCTAAGGCCGAATGGACGATGTTACGCTTGCATGATACATACGAACTTCACCGCTTGCGCTACTATTGCGGACACAAAAGCATTTGAAGCATCGCTAAAAGGAAGAATCGGTTTACGGGGATCAGCAACCAAAGGGCTCGTTTCCGCTTCGTCCCTCCATAGATGGCGAGTCCGTGTCTGCTGTGAGATCACAATGAGAATTTATTGCAATCTGTCGTAAACGTGAAGGGTATCCGACAGAACCCCCGCCCATATGCACTGCCAATCTACTCGTGCAAACATGTGGAATGCGACTAAAAACAAAAACCTCTTAGCGGAACATACATCCATAGAGAACCGTGAATGTCCGATTGTAACGTATTCCAACAGCAAGAATCGTGGGTGTGTGGGTGGAGTCAATGCCGAGAACGTTCGTCCATAGCTAAGAAGCGCAGAGGTCTAATAATAAAGAGCGGCCAGACGAATATAAATCGCCCTTGTATTTGTTGGGTGTCCATCCACACGCTTGTTTGAGTGCGGACTTCCTAGACTCACGAAAAAGCCCACATCAATGAAGAAACTAATTACTTTATGACAATACGAAAAAGCATCTTATCCATCCTATTGAGTTTATGGAAAAGGCTAAGACTTGAAGGAGATGCACACTGATTACATTTGCCCCATCTCTTTGAGTTATCTTGTCTGTGGCGTCGATCCCAAGCGAGGGGTGCATGGACTCCAAATTAGCAGCTAGCTTGAGTTCGCCGTATCTCCTGACGGTTAGCGGAGTTACTGTAGCAATGGTTACCGGCAGTAAAACCCATATCCCAGTCACCAAAACATGCCCAACGAGATTAATCAAGATAGTTTTGGTGTGACACATTTGGCCGAGTCTATAGGCGGCTAACCACGGGCACATAACTTGCGGGCTGGGTAGCGTTTTAGCAAGAACAGCAGTTCCTATTATATCCTCTGTCGAGTTTATAACATCCTGAATATACATACCTTTCGTATTACATCCGCCACAAGGCCGCTTGTGTGAAACCCCTATTCCTCTCTTGTTTTTTGGACTTTGCAAGCTGATGTTTACGTCAGCCTTGCCAGATATGTATGCTATTTGAGGCAAGTTATAGCACACGCTATGAATATTTTATTGTCTGAATGTGCGAAGGCGCCATTCGAAAAGGTAACATGCTTCTGGTCTGCACTGGAACGCTGTTTAGAGGGTAGTAATAAGGAAACAATAAATTTATAGTGAATTTTCGTCGCTATGTAAAACTTGGTAGAATTGTCAACACATTTTCTTTAATAGCGTCACAAGAGTCGTTTTTGTCGGTAGCTAAGTTCTGTTACTACGACGATTAACATTTAAGCAGCCACGTATAACGGCACATTGTACTCAGTCGAACCTGACAGGCATGTAAATTGATGAGTTTATTGATTAAGCTAAATAGACCCAGACTAGATGGTACCGTCTGCCGAGCTCGGTGGCTTGGTGCATTCGTATGCACCTTACGACCGGAAGAGGCACGTAGGTGCACGGGCTCGATCCCCGCCGGTGCGCATTTGCATATATATGGGGTCCGTCTTACGAAGTAATGTAAAAACTGCTACCGTGGACGTTAAATGTTGACTGATGGTCAGCTTTAAAAATATCTTTTTTAGATGGTACCGTCTAGGTAAATTAATGTCTCTGAGGTGTTTAGAAGAAAAATCGAACAAAATTGACATATTTCCCACAAGGAACAATGTGGTCTGCGCCCTTTTGGTGGCAAAAAGACCATTGTGCGCACACTGATCCCATACTACTAACTGATTAAAAATAGCTGTTCACGAATAGTGTGTCGTATCACGGCCACCCAATCAGATATGGAATGTAGGAACTTTGTTTCATTTGCTGCTTTGGGTTGTCTTTCATTCGTTATAGCTCTCCTCCTAGGGTATGACGCCCACTCGTTAATCCTCATTCTCCGTCTTCGCGTTTCGTCACGGACTTTCTGAAGATTCGCCTAAACCAGCAATACTCTGGATGTTCGTTGGCACAAACAGCAAAGGAGGGAGAGACACCATAACATTTACTTTTTTGCTAAGTAAATGCCAGTCTCTTCGACGAACAGACTTGACAATAAAACCCCGTTTTTGTCAAGTCGAGAACACCCGAGTTTCGAATCGCGTAACACGAGCCGTCGTTGTCTTTGCCGTTTCCAATCGTTGATCCGACAGAGTTCCAGCAACTGTTCTATTCCCACAGTCGCCCTCCGGATACGAGATCATGTGTTCGATTTCATGCTAGTGCGCTTCAACGCCTTCCCAGGACACTGCGGCTAAGAACAACCTCAATTAGAAAGCCAATGGTCCGAATCTCCCTAGACTTTCCCCCTCAGAAAACCAGGCCTCTTCCTAACACGGCCTGTTTGCGCTCCGACGCCCGGAGCTCTGACACCGACTCCTGAACCAGTGGAACAGACGCGCTCAGAAAGATGGACCCCTTCGAAACGATCCCCTTTCGATGTAGGGCATCCGCCCGCGCCTTCGTTCACGTCTTCGGCCCGCTTTCGCAGGCTTTACTACTGTTCTCAGGCGGCCTTGGGCTAAACAAGAGAAAAAAGTACCACTCTTACTCTAGTCATGACACGATAAAGCAAAGCCATCTGTTATATCTCTATATTTATTCGCATTAGCGGATTGCGTGTCTACACGCACGAATCTACATAATGACGGTAAAAGCAAGTGCTTGGTAGAATTACCTAGCTTTTAGTTAGTACCTGGTAGAACGGTAATGGTGCATTATGACATGGCATTACTTGGTATGGTTCAATGAGTGTTTTGTTATAAATATATAATGAATGCTATTATCAACGTTGTTACCTAGCATGCAGTGGATCTCGACGCAAGTATTAAGTGTTGTTTTATGAAAGAAATAGCTTCGTACACATCCGTTCCTTAAATCAGCTCCAACAAATTCACTCCAGCCAGATATGAGCAAACGAAGTAACTTGAAATGAGAACATCCCTGCATAACGTAGCTTAGAATATTTTAGACATACTATGATTTTACAAAGTGGTTACCTGTAAAGTGGATTTAATTGATCTGACCAATTACTGGCCGTGCACAAGAACTTGAGGGCGCTGGCTACAACGTACGGTCTTTACTAGCAACTTCTGGCTAGATTTAACGGGAACGGGGACGGCTTCTACTACTAAAGGCTTGAGGCCCATTACCTTCTTTCGGAACTCATTATCGAAACTGTTGTTCGCGTCTCGAACCACTTTGCTTATAATTTAATTGCACGTTACATGCCTGCTAACAAAGGGTTATCACCGATAACATGAAAATGGAAGCTCAGCTATTAAAAAAATAATGCACAACATTGTAACAGCGCCCTATGTACCACGTAGAGAACGGTGACTAACCCGAAGACCACGATTGATGTAGTCGAAGAATACAATGAACTCAACCCTTGTGTACAGCTACGTGTGTTTCTGTGGTGCATAAACTCTTCATCGTTAAACATGCATCGGCCTGTGCGCGCCGACCTTCTTGGCGTTGTAGTATGCCGGACTGGTTTAAGGTCGTATTGTGGTAGTTCAACGGATCTGTATGCGGTATGCTCCGGGCAAAGTGGTCGTTCAGTAAACGATGTCCTGCTTGGTTGGCGTACACAAGGACACGCATAAAGGGGATGTGGGTCTTGGCCACGATACACGATGTTAGTCTTGCGCAAACCTACGGAAATATTTGTCACAGAAGCTGCCCGACCATTTAAGCTATATATAGATTCTTGGCTCGTAGAACTCTTGACAAATAAGATCGCTACACAAAACACTCTTCGCATCGTTACAAGCTGATGTAAAGGCGCACGAGACAAAATTCGTTTATCCTGATTAGCATCTTAGTCCTATTGAAGTTGGGTGAGTTCCGTTTGAGCCCAGGGATTTCAGATCGACTTGGCAGCTCTGATCGGTAAACCAGGGCTTTATTACACACTTCAGCACAACTGATGATGGCCACTTTCACAGGCCATACCACAAAGCGAATGTACGCATTTGTCCGTGTCAGATGACGACACCGCAACGAGACGTAAAGTTCGTAGCGAAACACGATGTGGGACTTCTCGCAACGCCATGTCTGCTCATGTTTACTCTCTGGTGCTGTAGTAGTATTCGCCACCGGCAGATGTGTACAACAGCTTGCAAAAATTGTCGAAAAGCGACGTTGTGAAAGGAAGTTATTTATATCGACTCGTCTGTAAACCGTAGGTGTCTCAATGCTCCTCGTTCGTCGTGCTCACTCTTCAAGCATTCAATTTCCGTATATTTACTATTAGTATACACAGACATGGTACAAGAAATTTCAACTGTGCATACGAAAATTTTGAAATTCGTTCTGACCGGGACCGATGGTTTATAAGCTGCCTATGCTATTGCATTGAACCAAATAGGGTCGCTGGTCGGCGAGCTCTACCCATATATTTGCGTAGACTTATCGCCGGCTAGAAACAACAATTTGATTATACAACGTTGAAAAACGTCTGATATATTAAATTCTATTTAAGGTTTAACATCCACGGCTGCTGGACAGCAATTTTCTTGCCAAATAGCTTCAGCGGATTGGGGTAAATATTCACATATTTTAATTTGATAGTAAGACAAAGTTTTTTAAGGCTAGCGAGTTTGCTTGCATCAGCATAGTACAATTTTCTTCTATTGTATTGTTTGCCATCAATATGAAGGGAAACGTTATGTGTATAGTGTCTTGAAGGGCAATACATATAGAACCCAAAATTTGTTGACCCACTATCTAGTCTAGTTGGCTGGTGGATTTTCTCTGAGGCCATAAAGGCTGAAAGAAAGTTAAAGCGCACACTTTCTGCTAAGCACGGAGACGGCCGTCGTGAAGGGCAATAAACTGAGACTTACGCACCTGCAACTTGCCACAACGGGCTCCAGTCTTTCGTTCGAAGCACTCAAGTCGAGATGTCTGCAAGTAGGTCTAAGCTCGGCGTGGATTTCTCTCGATGAGGACAATAGGGAAGGGTACTAAGAAAGCATGACGAAGGATTGTCTGGCGCGTGGTACGCGACATTCGCAAGCAGCGATGAAACCGACTCACGCGTGCTGCACATCCAAACACGTAGGAAAAATGTACTCATAGGATGGGGTGGGGTGGCCTGAGCTGTTCTGAGGTCTGATAGCGTTGCACGCAAAATTAAAAGAACAGCTGACAGCATCGGGATAAACGAAAAATAGACCGTCCCACTAGTACGCTTGTGCATCGAGGAGACGAGCGGGTTGCGGGAATTCACAGTCCTCACAAACCTAGATCAGCGTGCCCTTCCACGCTAAAGCCGTCGTCATAAGGATACAAAAGAACAAATTTCGTATCGAGTAAAGTGAGAGAAAAATGGTAATGGACCTTTAAACCTACACAAAGTGCTGAGCTAGATGAAAGTTGAGTTTCCTCCCGATTCTGCGCTATTACTTTTCATGGTGGTGAAACTTAGATGAGGCCCTTTTGAAGGGTAAACGTGGTGATCATAAATTCTCATGCTAACTCGCAGAAAGCCAATCCACTGAGGTAGGTTTCAGTGTATTTTACCCGTAAATTTACCTCATGACGTCACCTTTTGGCTTGAAAGCACGGTTTGCTGAGAGATGCTGCTTAAACGATCAAACATGAGTAAATCAAGAAAATTTTGTTCCCTCGTATCCCAATAAATTAGAACTTTACTAGATTCGAAGTAGTATTTTCCGTGAACCGATGTAATATGCGGTTTTAATCTTCTCTTTATGAGTACTAAAATAGAAAGCATGGTCCTGGCTTTCAATAAAAGAAATGTGAAACTTTTTAGAAAAACCCAAACAAGGACATGTTCGTTCTAATTTTTCAGAAAACACGCTACGACGTATCAGGTTGGTTCCAACAATCACCGAGTTCTACCCAAATCTATAAAACGAATTGCTAAACCTGTTTTTCAAACAACAAATAACGAAAAAGCCTTAGGGCAAACAGGAGCTTTAGTAGTCCGACTATAGCGGCACAAAACTTGTGATGATGTTGATTAGTCATGGGCTTAGCTTGTTCGCGTATCAACCAGCATACCCCGTTAGCCTGACGTTTATATGAATAACAGAGTGGTGACGCAGCACACGCAATTTATTCTCCCGCTATGAACATAGTAACTACAACATATGCTCGTAACTAGGTTGCGGCTTCTTTATGTGATACCGCTTCCGTTATTGCTATCGTATAATAAGGACGCGTAAGATTAAATGGAGGAGAACACGTTGACCTAATCGGTCCATCTAGGCACAGTTTTGCCACGCCCCAAAGATGGCAAGCCCAGGACACGTAAGACTACCCCCGACACTTCTGAGTACTCCCAGTCTGTGGAAAAAGGCTGACATATGTCTCCGAAAAAGCTTGGGTAAGCTACTCTTTTCTTCGAAACTCTGCCATTGGTTATGATCAAGAAGACCCTGCCTAGCTTTTGATGATGATAGCAATGACGACGTATGCTAATGACGACGCTAAAATCACATAGCAACAATGTGGTAAATCATTTTCTGTCGTTTCAATTGAGTAGGCCGGCAGACAATGACGAGTAAACGTTTACCGATCCAGAAAGGGGGCTGTGGAGTTAACTCGAATAGCATGGCGCCATATTGGACCGCCGCTTCTGGTGGTGAACTGCGGCACCAAAGACAACGTGAATTTAAATTTAACGCCGTTTCAACAAAACGACAGAGATACACGACAGAACCGACGCCAGTGCTATCCAATCAAATCCCTTATAAATAGCAGAGGTATATATGCACGTAGTCGCCGTATATGTATTAATGTCTGGGAGCAGAGCAAACGCCGAGTATCTCCAGGGTGAACAGACTTTGTGTTTCAAGGTACCCATGATACAAGGCAGTTCCACAGTGTAACGTTTATTCAATTAGATAAACGTTAAGGCACTGACCAATATCACTTGGCACTGCGGGCTTTTGTGTACAAAATTCTTGAAGGGCTTCCTGATGACACATCAAGTCGCGCATTAGGATAAGTTAAATTCGGACTAATGCACCCAACTGTTTGCTGATCTAGTGTATAATATCTTTGCAGACCCGCATTGAAGACCTCAGTTTAGAACGTTTGGTCCCAGGCGACAGATTTTACCTAAGCTATCGAGTAGCTGTTACTCGTATAGATGAGTATACATGACATCTAGATTCATATGGCCAGGTAATCATACTTCGAACCAGACCAGACGCCTTTTCCTGAGTTTACACTGAACATTTATTTTTGTGATTTATGTTCTCTATTTTAACGAAATAGATAAACAACTCAGTAGTCGAGAGGCTAGCCCGGTGGAAAAACAAAGAATACGCGCCGCATTCTAAGTGGATATCGGACTGCTTAAAATAAACTCGGCTAACATAACTCGCAATAAAATTCAGTCTCAAGCGCAAAGCGTTACCCATTACTAGCATCACATGGGCTACCTTGCGAGAATCGACATAGAACCATGAGATCTGACCCGCGAGGAATAGACACTGCTGTCTAAGACGTTTCATTCTACCCCTACTCGTCCTAATGATCATTATAACAAACGACCAAAGCGACTGTACGTCCTTCACCAAAAAGTCGGAGAGGCGTATTCGTCAGGGAGGAATCAAAACGAGTGGGCGTGTTGGCGAGAAGGCTGACGAGGATGAGTCGATTTATGAGTCTAGCGGAAGAAACGAAGCCCGAAGAGCCAGCCGGGTATACAGTCTAACCTTTCATAGACCTGATTTAATTTCTACGTGTCCTCGTCTCTTTGTTCATCGTTGTATAGCGACGTGCCAAGAATAGCTGGCGCGTTGAATACCCTTCTTTTTCGTCTGCTCATGAACATGCAGGCGGGGGCACATGCACTCATGATACAATGAAATTCTTGCGTTTTTTCGCACTGTCCGGTGGTCAGTATGCCATTCCACCCCCGAACGGGTTGTAACAACCGAATAATCTCAGTCCACGAAATTTTAGTTTCGCCTGCGCTATCATGTAGGGAATTATTGTAACATTTGGCATAAATCAAAGGAAGGGGACATTGTCCCAATGGGTAAAAGTGCAATGGTGAAGAGCTGTAACGTAACAACGTAAGTAATGTCGCGCTGAAGGTTTCCGGCGGCTTTACCGTGATCGGCACCGACATTTAAGCCGGCGAAGTGTGACTGATTTTATTGTCGTCATCATTTTTTTGTTTCGTCGGCTCGGCCGGTCTATGGCTCCTTTTATCTATTTCTCCCTTTCTAGTCAGCCGACTGCCTTCTTTTTACCTCTCCACGTTATCACTTATTCTCGTTTACGACGACGACAACAGCAGGTACGATATTGTTGGCACCTCTTGAAGAGCCAGAGGAACAGAGGAGGCTCTAGGAGAGGCAACGCTTTTGCGCCGACTGAAGCACCGCCCCGGCGCGAGTTAACCGCCTCCTACTCACCGCCCAGTTGTCGGCCGTATTCTCTATGACGAGTGGCGGCCGGTGGACGGAAGACACGACGCCCGGAGCGTGTCGAAATCATCAGCGAGGACTGCGCGACGAGTTATGATATTAAGCAGAATGGAAATAGATTGACGTGGGAGCAAGGAAGCGAAAATGACAGTTGCTGCAGCCACCCCTCGCTTTCGGCCAGGCGAAGAATGTGTGCCGCATACTGCAGTGCCTGCATTTTATCGTATTGGTGTCAGGGAGCTCGTACAAGATGAATACATCTCATAGGTGTACATGCAGACCCGCGCGCACACTTGCCCATCGGTTCAATGCAATATAAGTCGAAGGAACACCGTCGTAGCGTCGAAAGCGACCTAGCAATTCTTTCCCGGCCCCCCGGCGACTCGGTAGCTACGGCAGCCTGAACCCCTCCAAAGCGATATGAAAATGCTATAAGCCTACCGACCGAAAAATGGTTCAGGGCAAAGAGTGAGAAGGAAAAAGCGCGGATCAAGGCGAGGTCGCTTGCTCGGTGGATTCACAAGAAGGAAGCAGGCAGGGGAAACGTATACGAAACGGAACTGGTGCAACTGATTCTGTTCGCGGTGCTGCGACCGGAGTCGTCGATTGCATCAAAAGGTAGCAAAAGGCAAAATTCCGCCTTTTTTGCTCAGCACACCCACCTGGCACTCCCCCATACCTAACTTGCGTTCGGGATCTTCTCGAGCTAGGCTTAGCTTGCAGCCGGCCGTAAGCGCTGCGGCTGCTATAGCCCAACAAAGGATGGAATAGGTCGACTTTAAAATGCGGACAGCTGCCGGCTTTCGGCGACGAGCACGCTGAAATTGATTTTGAGATTGGAGTTGCAGACGGGCCGAAGCAGAGTGCGGCAGCATGGCCATTGCTCAGTCACCAGACCGCGGCCCACGTAGGCAAACAGCAACAGGTAAAGTAAAGCAGGTTAGCTACCTCGCAGGTTAGCTAAGGCGGGTCAAGACCTTCAAAGGCCTTCAAAAGAGCACATCTTTGATGGCGGCAGGGGCAAAGCTGTCTGCGTCGACGAAAAGCAGCGAGCTAAAGGCTAGCTGATATGGTGGGAGAATGCTCGGCAACGACTGGAGGAAGCAATGGCGGAGCAAGCTGAGGTATTTTGGGATCGCCAGCGACCGCAGCACAAGTTCTTCGAGCCAGACTGTTTTACATTTTGAGTACAACGGCCAATAGCGGCCCGAGTTACCGCCCACCCTACCCTATCCGTCTGTCACTGAACGAACCAGGAACGACACCGGCGAGATGAGGTATGACGTTCTGTCTACTTCTGGGTAAATAACGTGGTAAAATGGAGCAACGGGTGAAGACGCGCTATAGGTTCGCTTGCGTCAGCGTATCTGCAGGGGGATGCATTAATGGTGTCGGGTTTGCGTGGTCTGTTAGACGGATGAGTAGCAGTAGCCAAGTTGTTATGTCTACGTTGAAATTGACAAAGGTGGAGAAGCGAGATAAAGAAAAAGCTGATACTGTTAACATGACTGTCATTATTATATGGTGTATTCAATTAAAACACATCGTTTTAGATAACATAATTTTCCTATATCAGACGTGTCCGTGGTAAATTACATCAAGCTTAATACGATGTTGTATCTATAAGCGTAAAAATATATGGAAATATTGCTCAGCACTATGCTGAGCTTTTGACGTCGGCTTGAATCATAATAAAAACATTTCTGGTGTTTACTTATCATTTAAATACTACTATCGTAAATATACTACTATTTTGAACTCGCCAAAGGAGTCCTGTGGACTCATTATTATTATTAAAGCACTCTTTATTCCTATAGAAGGTTTTTTTAAGAAACCTGCATTCAGTAACTACATGTTATCGTAACAAATTTTGAACGTAGTAAACCGTTGCTCCAGACGCATATTATTGTACCCGTCTAGTAATCTTTTTTTCCACCCGATAAATCTTATATTAAAAGGTGCAGCTCAAACTATCTCATAAAACATATCGTTTTTATTCGTACTTCACCAATTTTATTGCTAGAGGCTAACTTTTGCGATGCTTTTTCGACAAGTTGAGCACGAATCGATGAAAGTAAGCATCACACTTCTTCATCGCTTATCGCGCACTACAACGCGTACCCTGAGTAGACACCATTAGTTAATTTCAGGACGCATAGAACCACAGACCACGAAGGGATTGATTAGGGTAAGTCATACCGTGTAACTACCTACTTGCGCTAAGTACTTTTCTTTCCCCCGATAACCCCGAAATTCAGAAAAAAAGGGAAGAGGTGAAAGAACAGGTGGATCCACGTAAATCTCATTGGAGTCTGCTTCTCAACCTCGCCTTTGCACTCTTTCTTATATCGCCTTTGTTAATAGAGCCAACAGAGGTCTTAAAGGTACGCCAACAGAAACCGGCATAAATAAGACCTTATCTGGCTAGCCGTTATTACCGGGTGGGCTAGCGCACACTCAGGGACCGCGCATGGACTGCGGGGAAATAAGGTTGCGAAGCCTGCTTCGGGGTTACCTGAGAGCCTTCTTTGGCCTTACGTCTACTTGTATTTTTTCCTTAGACCTCGTCAGATGATCGTCGCTTTGGCGAAAAAGGCGAGCGGCCTGTAGTAAATGTCTTCCGTTGGCGGAGCTGGACTGGAAACAGGACACACCTTAGCAATGGGCCTAAGCCCTACCTCAACATTGCCCAAAAAAAGACGGGGCTGTGGAGCGTTCGTACACAGCTGCGCAGCATCCCACCAACGTGAGCCACGTAGCCCACTTACGAGCGAAGCAACGAGGAAGGCAATTTCGTAGCTATATCGACGGAAAGTCGCCATAAACTACGAGACGTCTCGAGGCTTCACAGTTTCGTTTCGGCATAAGTGAGTGACGTATCAAACAGCAATTGTAACGCTGGCTTTCGCGACGAATGAAAGTAAAACCCACCGGTGCTGTTTGATGCGCAATACTGGTCAGTTAGGCTATACGTATTTCCAAGCACAAATAAAATACGAAATCGTGCTCGCACATGTCATTTGTGTGCTTCTACGTCAGAGTATATATATATATATATATATATATATAT
>MNPL01006027.1:0-10222 GCA_002081605.1 Tropilaelaps mercedesae
GTGTGTGTGTGTGTGTGTGTGTGTGTGTGTTAGTGTGTGTGTGTGTGCTTTAGTGTGTGTGTGTGTGCTTTAGTGTGTGTGCGTTAGTGTGTGTGCGTTAGTGTGTGTGTGTGTGCGTTAGTGTGTGTGTGTGTGCGTTAGTGTGTGTGTGTGTGCGTTAGTGTGCGTGTATATGCGTTAGTGTGCGTGTATATGCCTGTGCGTGTATATTCATGTGGGTGTGTAGTGTGAGAGTGAGTGTGTATGCGTGTGTGTGTGTCTGTATGTGGGTGTGTGCACGTGTGCGCGTGAATGTGTGTATGTAGTGTATGTAATGAGTGTGGGTGTGTATGTGTGTTTGTGCGAGTAAGTGGTTGTATGTGAGTGTGGTTGTATGTGAGAGTGAGTGTTATGTATGCGTAACTGAGTGTGTTACGCACACACACAAAGACAGTTTTTGTCTTTGTGTGTGTGTGTGTACGTGTGAGTATTTGTGTGTGCGTGGGTGTGTGTCTGTGTGTGTAAGTGTGAGTGCATGAGTGTATGTATGTGTGTATGCGAGAAGATGAGTGTGTGCGTGAATGTATGTGTGTATGTACATGTGTGTATGAGCCTGTGTGTGCGTGTGCCCGGAAACGTAGCATAAGCTGCAAAGTATAGCCCCGAAAGGGCGGTAAAGGGAAAGCCGAACGCAAGTACGAGATACTCGGTAAAACTCTACAGCCTTCGGTGCGGCTCAGAGGCTACCGGGTCGATCTGACAAGACAGCGTGACAGGCGCTGTATCAAGACGATGAGCGAAGAATCTCTTTCCACTCACCTCCCCCCCTTCGATAAGAAACCTGCTAGCGTCTGTTGGTTTCTTTCCAGATTCTCTTTATCCCTCGCCGCTGTCGCCCCTATCAACGCCACCGCTTCGCGCGGTGGGTCCCGATACCAAACAAATCTGGGACATCGGCGAATGCTGTGCGTCGGCAGGAGCCGAAGACGCTGGGCCATCGCTAGTGATCGGAGCGCAATCCAGGGGCCGAACAGTCGAATTGAGTTAGAAGAAGACGGGGCGGGTCAGCGCGGGGGTCTGTCTTATCGCAGCGAAAAGGCTGCCTGACTGATTAACAGAAGATCAGAAGCCAGAACGGAGTCAGCTACGCAGGGCAGAATATAGGAAAGAGGCAGCCTGGGCTGAAGAAATTGCAGACGCCTGTCGACGAAGATGCTTTAACGTCCGTTTAACAGTTGGCGACAGCAGCAACATCCAGGACAATCGCCGCTTCAAGCAGTGGGGGTTGTCGGGTTGCATCGGAAGACGATTCAGAGGGAGTCAACGGATACCGGTCGACATCAAGATTGACGCAGAATCGACAGGAAAAACGGGGATTCGAGCCCTCAGGGTAAAGGGGACATATTCTAAAGCGTTTTTTTACTAACGTGAGACTGAGGTAGATTAAGTCGATTGTACTGATCATGAGTCGGGTCAAGATAACGATCAGATGGGGTGGGTGAGGCGAAAGAGCAAATGAGAAAGACATCAAGAGTAGGTGAGGCCACACTGTATGTAGACTCAGGCCAACGAACAGTTTCAAGAGTAAATTCAATGGGGTACAGACACGTGCGCCGTTGGACATGCAGATACGCGGACATAGGTAATCCTTGATGAACCAGCCTCGCTCCTACCGCTTCGTCCCATTAAGACGCTTGCGCATACTTTCGTCGTCGGTGCTCGGTCTGTCCATTTACTAGATTTTCTAGACTGCCAATAAGCAATAAAGAGAGAGAGTGGCAGGGAGAACAGGCATATGTGAAACGGGATTTCTCGTCAGGTTTATGCTGCGTAGCACGGGTCTAGCAGCTACGAACATCAAATACCGTGGGCTGGTGCCGCCAACTTCATCAAAGGGCTTTTATAAAAAAAATTGCAACGAACTCGCTGGGTAGACGAAGTGAAATCGAAAGAAGTCAAGCGAGTGGAGGAAAGACCGCTGAAGTGAGCTCAGAAGACGCCACCTACTCGATCCCGTACCGGCGGCAGGGAACGGGGGCTTAGCTATTGGCTGGCTTCTTCGAAAAACCGCCAACTCGGCCGGAGTACCGGGCGTCTGTCGACACAAGTTTCCAGCGATGGCCGAACGTCGTTAGAGCGTAAATACTCTCTGTGTGGAGGGGAAGAAAGACGGAGTTGGCGGAGCGGACGATGTACATGAAGTGCCGCTGCCGCGGCGCAGTTTTCCAGGGGGCGATGCGGGGGGCGAAACCCGAGGAGGTAGAAATTCCAGTCGCAGCCAGAGGAGTGTGAGGCTGGTAGATAGAGAGCAAGAAGTAGAGCAAGGAGAAGGGCGTCAAGGTCAAAATTTGTTTCGTGTTATCTTCTCCTAAGGATGTTCACGCTCAGCTTGTCTTTGTGATAGCTGACGACTTCATTTTGTTTCGTACTCCATATTGTTTACACCATCGTACGGCACATGCGCGATTAGTGAATAATATATGAGCTTAGCTCCACCAACCTAAGCATACATACAATGAGGATGTCTTTCTTAATCGTCTTCCGTCCTGCCCATAATATGAATGCTAGCCTGCGCTCGAAATATTCACTCGAGTTACGAGTCCTCAGGCATTTCGTTTAGACGGCGCCGTACCTCGTCGGGGCACCCCCGAATTAGCGTCTTGGACAGTTACTGGTCTTGTCGCCGCCTCCCGATAAGCAGACCTTCCGGTTAGTGCAAAGAGTCATACCAGATGCTTGCGCGGGCGCCGCCGGACGAAACCTATGCTTACATCGGTGCGATTTTTCAATTCTTCGAAGTGGAACCCTTGGAGTCTTCTGGTGAGCGAGTGTTTTGAGCCGCTAGAAATTATCCATAGACTTTCCCGCATGATGTAGCACGTCTGACATCGGCGAACCAAGCACGCAATGGTAAGTGCATTGAATCCGCTGAACAATATCTCAATTTCATCAAGTGCACGGGCTGCAAATATTACGCACGCATATCGTACACTGTAGGTGGCCACTATATCCACACACAGGGAATACTATAATGGGATTTTATATAACGGTCTGGAGAAACATGTAAATGTAACTTGCACAGTATACGTGCATTCACTCGGGGAAAACAAACATCCCCGTACCGCAGCCGCTCCCAGCCAGTCCGTCAATACTCAATACTTTCGACCGTATAGCTTATCGTACTCACGGTCAGACGCAGCGACAGGCCACGCATTCTAGACATCAGTTCCGACTTTCGCATGATGCGACGCCTCTACGCCGTTCTGGCTCGGCCTTTAATACATGGAACGCTCCATGGAATTCTGTCGAGTAGGAAAATACGTACGGAGCGGGGAAATCCAAGTTCCAGGTGGATTCTGAGGAATGCCGCGCTCACGGACACTGCCACGTCGCGATGACAAAAAGGTGCCGTCTGACGCGGCGTCCTTCTAACGCCTAGCTCTATTGGTCCCTCTCCGCCAACTAGAACCCGACCAAGACACGCTCAGTCCTCCCTCCGGGGAACAAACCCCAGACACACCCTCCTCACCCGTTTTTCTTGTTATCGCCTAGCAAAAGCTGTGCCCCATTCTCCGGTTTCCTTTTCCAGCATTGAGTGACATCACCCCAATGGCAGGCGGAACTCGGCCTGGGAAGAAAGGCGAAGGGTTATTAGAAATTCCGCTGCGTCGTTCGAGCATTGGGCCAATGGTGGGTACTTCCATTGTCGGGGTCTTGGCTCTCTGCGCCAAGATCGAACGAAGATCACGCGTCTCCCACGCATGGTTTCACCACTCGGACCATTCACGCCGTTCGAGTCCCTCCCGCCAGCCATCGCCAACCCCCAACACCTCATCCATTCACGTACATAGGGGACCCCTCGGTAGCTTTTAAGGGAGGATTCGAGCCGTCCTGTAAACCGCATTCGCGGATGCGTTCGCTCCACGGCGTTCCGGAGGTCAATCTCCCACTTCTGTCCTCCGACTTTTTTGGCCTGCCCAGCCATTTCTTTCTAAACAACGACAGCTCGGACACGTGTGACGATCCTTTAGTTTGATCCCATTATCCATCCTGAACTGTCTGACAGCGCCTTAGAGTGGCTCGCTCGTGCGGTGAACTCCGCCAGTTCATGGCAACGGCACGAGAAACACGAAGTGACCCGGCGGGCTCGGAAAAAGCATATAACCATCTGCCCTTTTCCCCATTGCGTTCCACCTCTTCGCCGCCAAAGCCTTCTTCGCCCCTGTCCATTCCCAACTCCCGTTGTCGCTGGCCACGCACAATAACACCGACCTGCACGTGCCGTTTCCACTCAGCACTTAGTACATACACATACACAAACTGGAGGTTGTGGATTAAGCGAGGATCCCCGACTTTGGTTTAACATTCAGACAAAGATGGCCGGCCGCCGACTTCGACCCCGTTCCAAACAATGATCCCTGTCACTAGTGTGCAGCTTGCACCGTGCAATGTACTACACTGAACATTTTTCACGCTGAGCCATTCATTCCATTCATTTCACGCTTTTTCTCGAGCCAGCTCACCGCGCACCTCGGCGTCCTCATCCACTCCGCACGTCGAGCCGCCCGCCAACGAACGAAATGACCTTCATCACAATTCACGGAGGTCAAATTTAATTTGGTCTTCCCATATTAACCACGACCATCCGTTCGGGCTTTGCCGATCGGCGCGTTCAGCGCGACGAGAACTGCCTAATGCGGTCGTGCAGTGTTCGCGCAGGACTTCGTGGACGCCCCGCTCGGGCCTATGCATCGACGCCGCGCCCAAGGAAGAGCGATGGCCACTTCCCTCGCCAACGATGTCCCGATGAAAGCCAGCCGAAATAAGAACCGGCCCCCGCTTCGCTACGCGCTGACCATCACTGGTTAATACCTGTCAGGAACGTTAGGTCTTTCCAGTTCGGTCTATTTCGTTCGGACGCCCGCTCGCGCACTTATTCCCTTGGCGCAGTGGGTCCCTTTATGTTCTACGACTCCGAGGAAATATTGTTGTAATTGAACAAACGATAGGCAGTCCGCTGGTCGTGATCTTGAATAGTAGTTTGGCGTATAGCCTCATGCTGGTTGAGAAGAAAGTACGGTGGCGTTTGAAATTAGGTGTACAAGAGCAAGCTCAACCGACGCTACGGGCTAGTTTGAATTGCGCTGTCAGGTGGTCCGTAGAATTCATCGAAGGCTTTTTGGATTACGTGGACTCTTCCAGTGGATTGAGTGCTTGCGGCGAATATATGAAAATATTGTAGGTGGACCTTACACATCCAGCGGGTACTTAGTAGAATTAGATGTACGAACGTGAAGAAATTCACAGCCACCCCCTTTTCTCCTGAAAGTTTGAGGCGGAGCACAGTCTTAGATAACAGATTCCCAAGGAAGAGCTGGCTGTTGCAAGTTTAGCAAGTTCTTTAACTGATTTGGTGTTCAGAGATTTCGATCGCATCGGTGGCGTTCTAAAGTTACACTTGTCGGAACTTTCGTAATAATGTACGAATTTCGCGTTCAGATTTCTGTGAAAGAGCCGCTGGAATAGCTTGTGCTCTCTCGTACGTATCCTCACAACTTTTTGTCGTCTTTAATTAAAATGTTGTAAACGCGCTTTATGAGCGCAGAGAACACCTGGTTACAAACACTGGTTGCGGCAAATCCAAAACGCACCGGGCATAGATAGCACTGGTGGCGCTAATAATGGTGCCTGTAATTATTTTACCCATACTATCAATATAGTATGAGTTATATACATTGTTTGCTAGATCGCCTTTGAGCGCCATGGCAGATAGTGCACCTCACCGTAAAGTGTTTAAAATAACATCAAATCAGTTCCAACTCATGACGCGAATTTTACAGTTCAATGTTTTAGTGAGTAGGAGCAAGGGTGGCAAATATCTTAGTCGTGATGCCCGATGGCCGTAATTCAATCCTCATTAAAAAAAAATTGAAAGATAATCACCGATGCTAGACTAAAAGCTAGTCTTTAGCCATACGCGAACGAATATCCTTAGTCCATTGTGGAACGTGATTCAATTGGATCTCGATTATAATGGATCTCTGTTCAACTAATTTCCTTTTTAAGTGTAATTTTGTATTAATTAATTAATTAATTAATGTAATTAAGTGTATATTGAAAGACTTCTTAAAGCGATGTGCACACACTCAGCCGAAGACTACACGTACGCGTCCTCTTCCCTCTGATAGGCGGTTACAATGCCGCCGATTTCAGAACCTCGAAAGCTGCACTATGCCGCTTGAACAACATCATTCGAGTCAACGTACGCCATCACATGCTCACCGATATATGCGTGCGTATCGATCAAACGTATCAAACCCGTCTTGCAAGTTGCAAAACCGGTGAAAGTGCTGACCAAAGACGTTGAGTTGAAAACTTCCCCGAGCGCACACAAAGGAAGACACGAGTTCTCCTAAACCTCCTCGTAGACGGACCGTCGCCACGCCAAATGAACGATGTAACACAGAAGGCTGACAATTTGCACCATTTACCGCACATACTGAGGGTGCTATCCGAGTCAAAGTTTCTTCCAGTTGAATTTGATTCGACTTAGCTCGCGTTTTAAACGCGGCTGCTATTAATCTTCTTTTGGTCGACCAAGTGTTTGGTATAGGCCCAAGCAATGGTTTCCGCTTGTCATGTAAACTGATTGAACATCAGGGTAAAGACACTAATGCAATAGGGGTGGTTCGCACGCAAAAAAATGTGTCAGAAACTCTTGGGAAATGTATGGTAACACTTGCGGACGTAAAACGGCTGTACAGTTTTCGCCCAAACCAGTACCAAGAGTGGGACGGCTCTTAATTCTCTGCCTTAAGCAACAAGCATTTATTTTAAAGTAGAAAATTTTCAATTTTATTAATAAAAATGCTAGCTTATTGATAAACTATCACGGACGCTTGAGATTCTCATGTATAGGTTAAGATTTTTTTGGAATTGGAGGATTATTAAAGCAACCTAAACTAAGAAAATCAACTCGAGAGCGTTAGAGAAACTTTCGTTTTGTTAAACCTTCAAATATGACTAATAGGAGGTAGATTATTAAACACATTTTTTTATATTTCTTTCGAAGATAGCTCCAGAGAAGACTAACGAAACCAACATGTATATGAATTTTAAGTTGTATAGCTCAAATCGGTTTGTGCAGTGACAAAAGTAACGAAATCAAAAGGTATATGAATTTTAAGTTGAGCTATACAACTCAGCATTGTAACGTCCAAATACATGGTTAATGGAACTAACCACAGCAATTTTTCAGAGGCTACCACCAGGTTTGAACTTTAAACAAAATTTTTGAAATAAAGAAAACTTCACAACAACTTTATTACAAAAAATTCTAATAAAACCTATTAAAGACAAGAGCCGCTAATTCTATGCAAAACACCTCACTTTTCACCAGTTTTCAAAGGTTTCAGGTTGTTTTTTATTTAATTCTACAGATTTTCAGTAACCGTTTGAAAAAAGCTCAAAGCGATACGATAAAATGAACCTCTATACAAACTTTGACTTATGTGGAAGGGCCATATCTCACGACACAATTTGCAGCAGTAAAGTGCTTTAACCACGTACGGACGAGCGTATACGCTAAGCTAGACAATTTTATAGTTCTTTGAGAAGAAAACTTTTTTCCCTCAACATTTTTTTAGGATTAAGAGGCCTACCTCGAATCTCCTGACTTTTTTACGAAATGAAATTTTTCATCTTTATCCATATTTTTTTATCGACTTTGAATTTACTATTTTTTATATTTATTATCTGAGAATGTTTCTCTTCAAATCGTCAAATCTTCTCATCTCATTTTACAAATGTTTCTATCGAATGACTTTCCTCCTTCTAATCATACCCTCTTAAATAATTCTTTAATTACAATATAAAATGACATTTTGATCAACAATCTTCTTTCCAAATGCTAATTCCCATTTAATAGAACCAATAATTTTCTTTCATGATCATACTATAATTATTATCTCAATTATAACTTTTATCTAGTAGAATTCCCTCTTTTCATCTATGTCAGCCGTGCTCTATAGGTTCTTGTCGTTTCACTGACTTAACTGATATCCGTATTTGGGTTTTTACAGATCTCAAAAAAGGCAGAGGGCCAGGCATGGATGGCGATGACCTTTTTTCCTATCTGTTTGGCGGAAACATGGGCGGTATGTTTGGTGGAGCGTTTAGCGGTCGCCGTGGCAGGCCAAAGAATACCAACACATTGATACTCAAGTTAGCCCTGAAACCTCCACTAATAAAATATTTACCAGTCCTAGATAAATGAGCATGCCACCACAATATATTAGCAATGGTCCACAATTTAGCCAAAATCACTAGTTTAAGCAAAATGTTCTCAAACAGTTCTCTTGCGTTGCCATTTATCTACAAGCTGTTCAGGTTGAATCATGTTAACAGGGTAGGTCGGCCGTAATTTTTACAGTGCTGGTCTAATCCATATTTGGTATATCAAAACCATTATTGTCCACTTGTCATGCTTTAATCAACTCGGGAGCCTCTTCTGCAGATGAGCCTAATATTATTCTTCATAAACTAGGACCGCGCTTTTGTCATGCCGACCAGTGTGAACTGCATTTCTGCAGTTCTTGTACTTCTGCATAATTAACCGAATTATGGCGGTTGAGCACCTGCATTGCTTTCCCTGCATAGGCCAGTGACTGTCCAACCAGAACTCTCCAAACTGGAATGAGCCGTAAGCTGCTACCCAACCCCGAAGGAAGAGACGCTAAGCTAAAAATCAAAACGTCAAATTGTATTTGCATACATTTCATATACATCCACAGCTTCATTTCCCTTTTGTACAACGGACTACGTACGGTCACTACGTAGAACTAGGTATGCCTTCAACAATTTCATGTAGTGTTCCGCATTTAGATACAACTCGACACACGCAGGTGTAGCTTGCCGAGCAACAGCTCTCTATGTACACGTTGTGTGCCCGTGTCGACTTAGCTCGTGAAGCGGCGAGGGTTAAGTTTACGAAGTCCCAGGGGGAAACAGGAAACAAGTTAGAGTAAATGAAACTATCGGTTTTCTAATGTGTTCCCTCCGACCAGGGTAAGATCAACAACACCACGAACGCCGCCCCGAGGTGGTCCGCGCCGCCGATGGCCTAATCGACGTTTTTCAACAAGCGAAACAGCGACGCTGCCTCCTTGATTCGCGAGAACTCAATGCAGAACGCCTGTACTTCAATGAGCAACTCGCGGACATCGATCAGGCGGTTCCGGATCAGGGATGATAGAAAGACGCAGACCAGCCGAACGAGTCGGTTTTGCATGTACCTGCAGATGTCGAGTGAAGTCGCGGTTTAGATCCTATAACGACCGAGCGCTTGACCGGTGATTCGGCGGTCACGTCATTGCAACGTCTGACGGTAATTAAATCGTAATAAATTCCTCTATCAGTATTTGATCTCTTACAAACTGCCGTGTTCGAGAAGAAAAATAGCAACATATTTTGCGGAACGTTGACCAAAAAACGTCGGTTGGCAGCGTGTAATGACACAGACGTGCCTTCTCTCGGCTTCTGTGTCAGTTTATTCTAACTGACACAGAAAAACCGAGTAAATAGTAATAAGTAGTAAAATGCAGTATTTATTTATATTTTTATAAATTTATATTATTATTTATTTATTAAATTAAAAAATTAAATATATTTATAAATTTATTTATATAGAAAGCAGATACCTATCCTTGATGGTCTCGCAGGTGGCAATGCAGTTCGAAACGTACTGGTGAATGAACTCGGCAGGCAATTCAGTGGCAGTTGTCAACTGATTAACGACCTCCATCGAGTGCAACGACAACTCCATGTTCACGAGGGCTGTGTAGAACTCAGCCAGATGTGTACAATCCGACCGTTGCATCATTAAAACCTGAATCGGCGCCATCGAAAAACAGATGTGAGCAATGATTGAAATTGCCCGAACATTGACGAGACTAAGGGAAACCGCTGAGAAGCATTTCTAAGATTGCATCTCCTAAACCCACATTTACGGATTGTAGCGTCTTTAGTTAGGATAATAATAATAATAGTAAATTAATTAATAATAATAATAATTAAATAATGACATATTCATATGCCATTCCTGTTCATTCTGTTCCTTCATCCTGTTCATTCAGAATTGGATTATAACAATCGTATGTTGCTTACCTCCACTGCAACGGCGGGATTGTTCTCTACGAGATCGGGAAGCCGAGCTGGTGTAAGTCCCAGGTGGATGATTTTCCGG